>CM040914.1:41895310-42040310 GCA_023029165.1 Gobiocypris rarus
AAAGTCAAAAACCGAAAGATATGACCACTGACACGGGACATAAAGTAAAGAAGACTTACCTCCCGTTCAGTGTTGAATCCCTGATGGCCAAGTCAAGCTGCCAGGTCGCGTGTTCTCCGGCTCTCCAGCACCAGAGACTGGGATTGGGACAGGACTTAGTACGGACTTACTTTGTAGAGAAATCCAAAGTTTCTGTGGACACTTTGTCAAGCGTTTCGGACAGCCTAAACGATGACAGTGAAGATTTAAGCGATAAGGAACAGAGCACTTGGCCAAACTCTTCGTCTTTCACATCTCCTCCTCGTAAGTATTTCAGCCATTTACAGTCATTGCTGTGTCTGTTTATTATTATTATTCTTTCAAAACCGTGTAAATATAGGCTAGTAACATTCTGATGCATATTTAGAATTTAATTAGATATTTAATTAATAAGCTAAATAAATGATAATTAGAATTAAAATTTTCCCTTCCCATTTCTCATTGACAGCTATACATTGATTTTTAATGGCCTATACATTATTTAGGCTTTAATAATCGTTTAAAAACAAAACATTTATTACAAATAGCCTAATAATGTGATTTAAATAGGCTAATTGTTTTATAAACGTTAACCAAAATGACTAAACAAAAACCAAGTATTTTACAGTAACTAGCTAGTTCTTCCAAAGAGAGCTAAAGAATAAAGTTTGTAGAAAGAAAGAAAGAAAGAAAGAAAGAAAGAAAGAAAGAAAGAAAGAAAGAATAAAAAAGATTATCCCATATTTAGACATTTCAATAATCAAATCTTTCAATCAAATCTTATCCACAGGCCCTGTTGATAATTATAATAGCCCACGAACAACAGCAATATGTATCCATTAGGCCTAAATATTAGACATTTGTAATAATAAATAGCTAGTTAATTAGTAAAAGTAAATAGCCTAATTTAAAAAATTGTTGACAATTAAGAAATAATAGGCTATTTGGGTTCAGAAGCCTAACTTTTGTATTTTATTAATTTTTTTTTGCCAGCGAAATAATAATGTTAAAGTGTTTAAAAAAACAAAAAGAAAAAAAAGAAAAGTTGCAAACTCAAAAAGAAAGATATTTCAGTGAATTTTGAAAGAAAGAAAGAAGCAAAGGAGGATAGTCGAGGGGAAAAAAATTCACGAGGTAGGCATTTGTTGACAGATACCCGGCTTTTTCCTGACTTGTAAAGAAATAACCGTTTGCTCCCGGTTTCTTCCAGGTCTCCCGAGCCCACCGCCGTGCACCTTACGCAAGCACAAGACGAACCGGAAGCCGCGCACACCCTTCAGCACCTCCCAGCTGCTCTCCCTCGAGCGCAAGTTCAGACAGAAACAGTACCTCTCCATCGCCGAACGGGCCGAGTTCTCCAACTCCCTCAACCTCACCGAGACCCAGGTCAAGATCTGGTTCCAGAACAGGAGGGCGAAGGCCAAGAGACTTCAGGAGGCCGAGCTAGAAAAGTTCAAATGCGCCTCCAAACCGCTTCTGGCCCCGTTCGCGCTGCCGTTCCCTCTGGGATCTCCATCATCTCTCTATGGACATCCAGCCTCCTTCCCGCGGCCCGTTCCGATGCCAGGACTATTTAACGGACCAGTGTCCTATGGGATGTATTATTTGTCATAAAACAAAACGTTTTACCCGACGGCTTCTTCCACTCTGAAATGACTTTTTGCGCGAATATCAAAGTTTACAAAGAATCACAGGGAAAATTGCTATAATTGGTCACATTTACATGATTGTTCTTGTCAATTGCACATCTAAGTGCTGAATAATGCTAACGAACAACATGTAATTATTTTTCAGAGGAACCGCTTCATTTCTCATGTCAAGTTTGAACCCTTGAATCCCCTTTAAAGCCACACGAGCTGATGGAAGGAGCTGCTGTGTGTTGTTGTTGTGTTGTTCTTGTTGTTGTTGTTGTATATACTGACGTGCTCTTGTAGAGCAGGTATAGATGCTGTGTAACTCTTTTAAGATCATCTCACACGGATGCTAATCCGTCAGGAGAAGTACTTATTGGCCTTATGTTGGAAGTGCCTTGAAAGACCAAATATTTATTAGTCTAAAATAAAAATATTCTTTCTTAAATTTAACCTTTTCCCTTTGTTTTATCGTCTGATTTCTGAACGTCATATAGCCTATTTATAAGAGGCCTATCTGACACTAATACAAAACATGTTTTATTTATTTTTCTATTTAATTTATTTAGCCTGCCTACTTCGTGTCCGTAAAAATAATAATAATATATAGGCCTATATACATACAACCAATATATATATGCAACCAGTATATCATCAAGCTCCGCTTTATAAATCACCAAAACTTTCTTTTAATTTCTCGCACAATAATTGCAGGCTATTTTGAATGTTTATAGACAGGCAGACAGATAGCCTACTAATTTGTCTCTTTTACTCGTATTTCAGTGACTGTAAAATGTGTGATTAGTTTATATCTATATATATATATCTATATATATATATATATATATATATATATATATATATATATATATATATATATATATACATAAAAACAAAAACAAAGTGAAATTATGAAGGAACAACCAGCCACAAAGTTAGAAATAGCCTACTTCTAATTCATGAATAAAATTTAATGTATCAAAAGTAATTAAATACATCATAATGCTTTGCATGAGAATGTGTACGAGCACAAGATAACGATATATATATTTAACTAATCGATTTTTACACTCACTGAAATACAAATGAAAGACATACATTAGCCTGTCTGTCTATAAACATTCAAAAAAAATTTCTTAAACTTTCAAAGAAAAGTTTGTCTTGACAAACTTTGCTTTTAATAAAATAATCATACAAATAATACTTATAAGGAGTTCCTTAGCATTTCAATCCATTCGTCTGCGTCTTGTTTGCTACCTCAATTCCAATTGAATTCAAATTCAGGAAATTCTCTCCATCCATTCAGTCAGTCAGACGATTTTTCATCAGTTATTGATATAGGCCTACCAAACCAGCTGGTCCAATAAAGTTACCATTAACCTTAGCTAAATGTTTAAATTAAAAATATATAATTACGTGTCACATTTACATGAGTGTTCTTATACTTAAACTATTTGGAGAATAATAGCTATAACGCACTAATAATATATAATCATGTGATTATTTTGTGGAAAATTTGAGAACCTTTCATTTTTTTTTATTTAATTTTATTTCAGTTTGAGCATCAGTCGCGCGGAAAAGCTCCATCCTCTTACACGTGTCTTTTGTTTATTGACCAGTAGATGGCGCCATCGGAAACAGGCATTACACTCCGGCTGAAGACAACAGCTATTGTCAAACTCCGGTTGACACGTTATAGCCTACCAGTCGCTCAGTTCTTAACAAAGACAAGAAAAGTAGCTATCCCTTTCTTTTTATTGAGAAAAAAAAGAAGAAGAAAAAAGTCCTCATCCTATAGCTTTAGATTTCTCTCTCAAAGCGGAGTCGGTGCATTTGCAGTGCAACATTTATCAATCTCAGTGCCTATTAACAAACATTTGACTCCAGTTTGCCATATAGTGACCCTGAGCAACATGTCAGTTAGTCATTGAAAAGCATCAAAGAACATGCCTTTATAATCTGATATCAATGTTCAATCCTCAGATGGCCCATATGTTCATTATAAGCTACTAACTTTACTCTAAAGTGATATTGTTCAATGGTTGTGTGACTGATTGTACCTCATAGGAAAAAAACACAATATGACGGCTTGACTGCTTTTATTATTGCTTGCAAAAAGTTATCAATTATTGCTGTTTGTTAGGCTATTTTGTTGCAAGTATTAATTATTTGTTACATTTTACTTTTTTTTAGCCTTTTAGCGGTTAGTAGCCTTCAATTTAATACAATCACACGCCAAGGTTATAGAGAATGGGCAACTGAATATGATTAGGTGTTTGTTTGCTCAGTTGCAGAGGTCAGTCTGGCAGCACTTAGCCGCCACGGTTTCAGAAGCCATGTAGTTCCAGCAGGTCGCCAAGCTCATACAGGAACGGATAACGGGATTACCTGCGGGAAGAACGTTTAATGTAGGCTAACTAACTAAAAAAACGGATTTGAATAACTTCTGTCGTATCTGTTTTTATGTGATGTGATGATCAACTCACCCAATAAATCCGGCTTTAATTTGATGTATCCACAGTTCCTGATACGTGGCAGACATCTCTGCACTGATGGAGTGCACGGGTCCCTAAGCCCTTTGGAAACACACAGGTTACACCGCAGCGCCATTGCCCTGAAAGAAAAGTGAGCAAGATCTGGGACAGAAAAGAAAGAGAAGGAGAAGAATTTTAAGTAGTCACTGTGAATAGAATTTTTTTTTACATTGCATATTGCAAGACATTGACACTGATATGCAGTGTTCTGGGAAGTTATTTTGAAAAGTAATGCTTTACGATATTTCTTATTTTTGCATATTATAGTTTAATTGAATCTTTGAAGGTGAGCAACATGAAGTGAGATTAAATACATAAAGTATAGCCTATTTGTGTAATTTAGCATATTTAATTATTGCAGGTTTGCGTAATATTCTGAGTATGCACTTTTAATCTTTTTTTGTTGTTGTTGTTGTTGCTATTTTCACCCCGATATCTTTTCATGTCTGCCTTTTAGCAAATGGACTCGCGCCCATCTCTTCTGGTCTAAAAAGGATGTATGTACTGCGCCATTGACCAACACAAACCTGGTCTAAAGTCAATAGCGCAGTAGGCTACATTTTGTTATTTAAAGGGCATTTTAGTAGACTAATATGTAGGCTATATGTGCACACAGGCGGGTCCACAACGCTTACACTCTGTTTATTACACACACAGGGATGCGCAGCAGCACACAAACATTTTTAAATTATACAAACAAAAGGATTCCTCTCTGCTTTCAGTCTTTCCGCTCACAAATCCCGCAATGTAGAATAAATAGCGTATCCGACAAGGTGCAAGCGCAACTGACATTTAACTCTTTCCCCACCAAACACGAATTTTCCATTTGTGAATTTTCCGTGTTTTTACCGTTATGCGCTAGGGGGCGCTATTAGGCATCTACTGAATGAGCACTGAATCTCCTGATCAAAACACACGTGAGGAAGACGCAGTAAAACAAGCAATCATCTGTAAGCAGATGCATATGCATTTGCATATGCAAAATAACGTGATCGTCAACATTAAACGTCATATAATTCAAAACTATCTAATGTTACTGCATGAAATGTGGACCCAGGACGAGCTACAGGACTGTGCAAGCATTAGGGGTGTTGATGGACTCGACATACTCCATCCGATCATCGCTCTGAATCTGATCTGGATGTAGTCTTTCACAACAACAACAAAAACGTGATTTTCTCAGCTTTTTGTTCAAAATGTTTTTTTTTAATGAAACTTACCCATACTGAAGTGTTGATAAAAAAAAAAATTAAAAAAAGAATGCATGAAGCTAGAGTAATTTTCTTTCTTTTTTTAAAGAAGAGGATCAGCTCTTTTGATATATTGCATGCTCAGATATTCATAAAACAAACTTTAAACTAGCAAAAGTGGTTTCGGACACGCCCTTAGTGCACCTACGCCATGCGATGGTTAAAAAGTGCCCTGAATCTGTTTTTGTCGAAGTGATGGACAGAGTAAATGCTCACATTTAGTAGGCTAATCCACATTTTAACCCAGCGATTGGGTTGTCTTAAGCAAAAATGTAACCCAACCGCAGGGTTAAAACAAACCACCTGCTGGGTTAGTCCATATTTGACCCAACATTAGGTTAAAACAACCCATTTTTTAGTGTGTATGTGTGAAAGTTAGACCATAACAATTTGAAAAACAATCAGGCTTACCATGAGTAAGAATCATTAGGATGCAAACAGCACAAAACGACTTCATTTCTCACTGAAACCCGTAGGCCTATATCTGGCAGCAAAATGTAGATAATAACAGAATATAAAACGGGTTAAAATTGGACAACATTTAAGGGAAAATAAGCTGACAACTGTCAAGTCTTACCACCTAGATGACTGCTGAGGGACGTTTCTCACTCTGTAGATGGACACAAGCGGACTGATACACTTTTAAACAGTAAGTGGGAGGTTTTTTCATCCTGAAGTGTGCGTCATGAAAATGTGTATTTTCTTTTTAATATATTAGCAAAATCAGCCATTCGTCTTGCTTAATGCTGTGGCATGCATTATCAGAACACTGTGGAACATTGTTTTTTTACATTGTTACAGTTTTTCTTTTCTTTTTTAAAGAATAACTAGAGATTTGTTACATTTGTGCTGCAGTAGAGTGAGAGTTTTCGTTATAAATCACAAAGGCATCATTATTTGTACAAAGGTACATGATGTCCTAAGACTTCGAAGTCTGGTGTAATTCATGTTTATGCTGCCAAGGTCATACAGAGGCAGTCCAGCAACATTTGTAATATTGTCATTTGGTAAACATAACAGACAAGTTGTTATAAACTAACAAACTAAAGAATGAGCTGACAAATGAATACTTTATTGTGTTACTTTAACTGTTAAAGTTGGTGTTGGCTGCAATGAAAATCCTGAATACATTAAATATAACAATATATCAGATAGGTTAAGTGGAAAACTTACCATTGTTGTTTCCTGATGATATAATAATTAGTATATTATCAAGTATTAGTAATGAAATCACTTAATTTTAAAGGGATAATTCACCCAAGTCATTTACTTACCCATGTGTTGTTCCAAAGCTGTATGACTTTTTGTCTATGGTCACCAAAATGGTTAATCAGCATTCTTCATAATATCTTCTTTTGAGTTCCACAGAAGTCATACAGGTTTGGAACAACTTGAGAGAGATTTACTAACGTTGAATCCGATCGATCAGTTATTACCTATTTAGCAATAAAGAGAGAAGAAGCAGTGTGATGGAGTGAGGGTAACCTTTATTCAATGCAGTACAGTATCAGGTGACTTCTCTGAACCAGAACACACAAGCGACGGAACACACATCAGTATGAACAAGAAGAGACGTTCAGGATACTGGCACGGGAGAAGAAAAACAAAAACAAAACAAAGCAGAACAGAACCCATAACAAAACAACAACAAAACTAAACCCAAAACAAAATAGAACCAAACAAAACCAAAAATAAAACTGAACAAAGACAAAACAGAACAAGAGAAACAAAACAAGATAAAACAGACCAAAAACAAAACCCAAATCAAAACAAAACCCATAACAAAAAAAAACCCATGACAAAACCCAAATCACATCAAAACAAAACAGAACCAAACAAAACCCATAACAAAACAGAACAGAACAAAAATACCCAAAAGAAAACAGAACCAAACAAATCCCATAACAAAACAAGACAAATCAGAACAAAAGACTAATCAGAACAGAACAAAACAAAAAAAACAAAACTGAACATAAATAAATAAATAAATAATAGAACCAAACAAACCCCATAAAAAAAAGACAAAACAGAACAAAAACAAAGCCCAAATCAACAAAGAACCAAACAGAACCCATAACAAAACAAGACAAAACAGAACAGGACAAAAAAACATAACCAAACAAAACAAGACAAAACAGAACCCTTAAAAAACCCAAAAGAAAAGAAAACAGAACAGAACCAAACAAAACAAATACTAAGTTTCAGGTGTTCGGTGGCTGTTGATTATGGCTACGACAAGTTCACTTTTGTTAATTCTCCTTTTTCCCTGTCATCTCATATTGGCCTCAAGTACGAGTCTCTGAGAAAGGCGTTTCTTGCCATGAGGAAATCCTTCAAGTAACGTGACTGCTAGCGGCAATGGCAATATATGCAAGGATGTGAATATAAACATATTCCAATAACGCTTCTGAACATTTAAAAAGGTTGTAATGCTACATGACATCAATCTCTTTAAGTGCTGCTGAAAGTATTTTACAAGACCCCAAACACAAATCAAAAATATTATTGCAAATAATTAGTTAATACTGCAGATGCATGACACTATATGCATCATTCATAATCATAAAAAATGTAAGTCATAAAAAATCTGTAAATATAAGAGTTACCATCACAATTATAAGAACATACAAGAAATTCCTTTAACAAGAAGATGATTAAGAAAAAGTCCTTCATAAACTCTGTTAAAAGTATAAAAATGGGGGAAAAGAAAATGAAAAACATATCCCTGCTCTGATAGTGACCTGTACAAGATCTCAGCAGATTCAATTCAGTTTCCCTTTGCCAAGCATACATGATTGTTTTAATACATGATTAGAGTAATGGAGCATCTTCAGACTGTATAATATCATATTTTTCTTGTAGTTGCCAATTAAAATCCAGGAACAGAAGTTTACAGGAGGGTCGGTTAAAGGAACAGTTCATCCACAAAAAACAAAAACTCTCATCGTTTACTCAACTTCATATTGTTACAAACCTGTATTGTTTTGTTCATGGAACAAAGTAATAATACTGTTTGTGATATGCTGAATCATGTCCACACAATGAAAGAGGGTGGCGATCAGGCTCCAAAAATGACAAAACACCTAAAAAGTGGAAAAAAACACTTCTGAATATGCGCATATTCAGACTGAAGACAATACTTGAGATATATGGCAGAAAGGAATTATTAGTGGTTAACAGCTTTCCTCACATAAAACAACTGTACGACTTCAGAAGACTGAATATTGTGTGCATATCACATGGATTGTTATCACTTTCAGATCAGTGTGAACGTAACATTTCCTTCTGGGTCGTATGGAAGAAAGAATATCATTTGGGTTTGAAACAGCATGAGAGTATGGAAGCCTGTTTCTGCCATATGAGAAAATGCTTTTGTAAATCAGAATCATGACATAAAAAGTCAAAATGATTACATACCAAGTCATATGTATAAGATCAAAAGTCCAACTGACATATGAAAGGATTAGTTCACTTTTAAAAAAACTTTTGCTGATAATCTCAGCCCCATGTCATCCAAGATGTCCATGTCTTTCTTTCTGCAGTCGAAAAGAAAATTAAGGTTTTTGATGCAAACATTTCTCCTTATAATGGAGGCAATGGACCCCAAACGTTTACAGGTCCGAATGACAGTTTCAGTGCTGCTTCAAAGGGCTTTAAACCATACCAGACGATGAATAAGGTTCTTATCAAGCCAAACGATCAGTTTCTGCGAGAAACCGAGCAGTATTTATGCTATTATTTGACCTCTTATTAGACGAGCGTGATCATCTCTGAGCTCCGCCATAACTTCTGCCAAGTGAGGTCAAATGAGCGTGGTCATAGATGTATACGTAGATGCCTCATTAGCGCCTGCACGGATCAGTAGAATGAGGCATCTACGATCGATATATCTATGACCACGCTCATATTTGACCTCACTTGGCGGAAGTTATGGCAGAGCTCAGAGATGATCACGCTCGTTTGGGGTCCACTGCCTCCATTATAAGGAGAAATGTTTGCATCAAAAACCTTAATTTCTTTTCGACTGAAGAAAGAAAGACATGGACATCTTGGATGACATGGGGGTGAGTAAATTATCAGCAAAAGTTTTTTAAAAAGTGAACTAATCCTTTAATGTCAATTATTCGAAAACTTTCTGTTATAAATATATTAGGTTAATATATAAACTTTTAATTTCATATGTCAATTTCAACAATAAGTTAATTATTAAGTTCATCCCATATTTTGACTTTTGTCACAATCATAATTTCATTATTTTTCACCAAAGCATGATTTTTTTTCTTATGTGATGGAAAATAGGCTTTCATTTGAGAGTGAGTAAACGATGATTTTCATATTTGGGTATCATTTTAAGTGAACAACAGAACATATGGATATTCTTTCAACAGCACTTTTGGGAGGTACATAACTGTCACCTGACATGGCAGATTCAAATCATGTTTAGAGGAACAGAATACAACTGCCTCAGTTGTACACTTCCACTAACACTAGGGGCACTAAAGAGGACGTGAGGAAGAAAAACAACAAGAAATGGAAGCAAAGGTACCATCGAGATCCTCCTCATTTTCTCCCGCCTCATCATTAGTGTCAAATCCCTGATGGAGCAGTCCAGATGGTAAAAGGTTTCATACTGTTTTTAGCCACTCGTTCCCACTAAATTCTAACACAATTGACACAGAAGACACGATTTCAAGAACCATGGCGTCTTTCTTTCGGCCGGGATTTGTGGTGTAGAAACCTGCTCACGTGTTCAGCATTAAGGTCCTGATTATCAGATTCGTGCTTGTTTCTTTTAGCTCACTAACAAGAATCAGCATACAGTATTTATAGACAATAGAGGCACAACATGCACTCGCATACGCACACTCTCGCTCACAGAAAATGATCCGATATTATGTGTGTGTTCAGTGAAGTACTATACAACAGGAAGATAGGAAGACGAGCAGGAAACGAATGGATGTCACTCCTTCAAAAGTGGTCAAAAAGAAAGAGGTACACAGCAGCATACAGCTTAAGCATACAACATATCCGTCCAATACGGAGGGAAAAGGCAAAAGTCGTTAGCATATATTTCATGTAGTCTACAGAATGTACACAAACCCTGGAAATCTGTCCATGGCGCTGATCCGGTTCGGTCGTGTTGGGCCAATCAGAAACCACCCGCACTGTCTGTGTCTGTCTTTGTCTCTACCCATTGGTGACTAGGAAGGGGCCGAGACGATTATAAAAGAAGCAGTGACTACAGCATACAGATTCCCCTTTAAAAATGTTAAAGTAGACGTGTGAAAACACATTTGTAGTGTAACTGTTTATATTAGTGTGTGAATACATATATATATATAGAGAGAGAGTGTGAGAGAAAGAATTTCAAAACATCACCGCAGGCAGTCCTGAGGCGTGTTTTTGAGCCCTCATTATGTCCTTTAGAGCGAATAAATTAAAACACTAATAATAAAAACAAAGACAATGGCTGGGGGAAGGTTTGGTTGGCGCATCCATCATATCATGAGCTTTTCGTTTCGTTTTAGCCACGCCCTTGATTCCCGGGAGTGGGCGTGGCTAATAAGCAGCAGCGTTGGCCCATTTACGGGTGGATGGCGTTCAAGTTGAAGGATTAGGGGCGGCAGAGGCAGCGTTGGCGTTCGGACCACTGATGACACCTGGAACAGTCAGAGATGATTATAAAAATGGTTGTGAGAACAGTCTCTGGGTTTATGAGAAGCTGAAAGTAAAAAACAAAAACCTACCTGTTGCAGCCGTGGCGGACTGGGTGGAGTTTTCCACCTGGGCATGTGCAGGGATGAGTACGGAGGCCAGCGAGGGGTTACTGGACAACTCTGATCAATAAATGCAAAAGATATTAGTGTAACACTTCACAATAAGGCTCCAGTTGTTAGCATTAGTGAACTGCATTAGAACTTACAATGGACAAAAAATCTAAAGCATATGGATCTTAGTTCATGTTAATTTCAACATTTTCTAATACATTATTAAAATAAAAATGTATGCTGTTTAATGGACCTGAGCTAAAAAAGCTGTATTTAAACATTAATAAATACTGTAACAGACGTATTGTTCGGTAATGTTAGGTAATGCATTAAAGTGCCCTATTCTGTTATTTTAAAGTTTCCTTTTTTAGTTTTAGATGTCTCCAATAACAGGTTTAAATGCATCAAAGGTAAAAAAGACAAAAACAGTTAAGTTTTCTCATAATATACATTGCACATCACCACAATGCTCAATGATTCTCAAACGACTCGACAGATGAATCAGTCCCTCCTTTCCGCGAGCCTACTCTGCTCTGATTGGTCAGATGGCTCAGTCTGTTGTGATTGGTCTACCGCGTACAGTGCGTATTTCGGAAACAAACACCCATTACCATAACTGAACTCCAGCTCCATCTGGAGGCTTCCAAATTCTCAGCGATTAATGTACACACTGTAAAGACAGTGACGAGGACGTTGATTTTACATCAATCCCAGCGCGAGTCCGAATCGATGATTGGAAGAACTCGTTATTCAACCCGAACCTTGAGCAGGACGTTTCTCAGTGATGATATTCAGTTTTAAGTACATTATGAGATGTGTTAACTGTAATTCCGCACCATCAGCGCATAACAGTGCATCGTTAGCCCAGCACTAACGTGATTGAGCAAGATTTGTTTCGCAAACTTTAATGTTCCATCCTTTATCTTTACTCAAAGTAGTAAGAATGACCTGCATGAATGGACTCAGTTTTAGGTAATACTGCAGCACACAACTGATTTACAGTAGTATTTCAGTAAGACAGTGATAACGTGAGTTAGCCGGATACTTACACAATATGAAACACAATAAACACATTGTAGAGCTCAGCGTCTGCTCAACATAATGCTATCCAGCAGGGGTGTCAAAATTAATCGTTTCTACATTGCATCGCAATGCAGACGAGGAAGATTCGGTATTGGTTCAGTATTAGACTATAACCGATTATAATGTACTGATTCTTTTCTGGTGTCATTTGTCACATATGTGCTTTGTCACAGCAGCATACAATGGCAGAGGGAGGCGAGACGCGAGTTTGAGTAATTGAAAATGCTCCAAATACTTTAAACATGGGCATATTTCGCTTGTATGAAACAACCTGGTAAGCACGACCTGGAGAGGACACACACTGTATGTACCAAAATTCATGTCATGCACAAATAATATATGCAGGGGGTAATGACACTAACTTGAGAATCCACGTCAGCCATTTTCACCCTGAGCTGTTAACGCCTGTCAGTGGTGAACCCAGCTCAGCCAAAAAGTTGCATGTGACAATAACGGCACATTACATTAGCGAGGACTGGAAGATTTTGTCGTTTATGAGTCTCACACGGGTGCTCATCTGGCAGAGCTACTGTCTCATGTCGTGGATGAATGGCAGCTATCAGATAAAGATGTAGTGCTTGTGACAGATTATACGTCGAACATGATCGCCGCAACCCAATTCGAACATTCCCTCATGTAAAATGCTTCGTGCATACACGCTGAAACTTGCGTCCCAGTGCGCGCTCTCCAGGCTTTTGGGTAGAATCTGAGGATGCAGTGCATCGTGATATCGGATTGAACTGAAACGATGACATGATAATCGCAACCGAACCGAACCGTGAGACCAATGTCGGTTCACACCCCTACTATCCAGTATCTGCTGCAGTGTTTGATGGGTTCAAGGTTTCCCTGGTATCTGCGTGTGCAATAACTGGATGGGCAATATGCTAATGTTTTATCTTGACCTCAACGAAGCGGCTTGCGGTTCGTTTAAAAAACGATTCATTTAATTGACTCAGTCGACTCTTAATTTTGAAAGACAATAACTTTATATACAGTGCACTTTCAGATTTAAAACTTGGCAGGATGTTTTCATTCACTTAGAACTGTTAGACACTTCAAGAAAGGTAATTAAAAAAAATCCATAACAGGGGCTCTTTAACTAACATTAACTAATGGTAACCTATTGTAACGTGTTAGCCATATTAGAGTTAAAAAAATTTATGAAAGAATTATGTCAGTACAAACACATTCAAACTACCGTTCTGAAGTTTGGGGTCTTTATTTACTTTGATGCAGAGAGCGTTTTAATCTTTGGCTTGGATAAATTACATACAAAAATATAACCTTTACTAGTTGATTCATGTGAAATCTCAAATGTACAGTCTTTACATTATCATCAGACGACCTCTTCTCAGTGAACTATGAAGACGCAAGATGCGTGATGAAACAATAGATGGCAGTAATGCTCAATTTTAGTTTGCATAATTTTTGTGATCTAATAAGACGACGCTGTTCTGCTTCAATGCATTGCAGGCTCGTCAAAAACGTAAAATGGGACGTAGCTTTTGGTCATGCTACACCATTCCTTGCTGGAAAAAGTAGGTACTGGAAAAGCTACACAGTTTTAAAAGCAACTGAGCAACTGTCAAGCTAATTAAAAATGTAACAAGTTAGTTAGCTACTTATATTCAGCTACTCCCCAACACTGGACAGTTCTGCCATTTCATTGTGTGCATTAATGTGGTGCATTAATATTGTGCTCCTTGCGTCCTCATGTGGCTTCAGGAGACAAGCCAAAAGCTTTTGAAACTGAAATGATGCCTTTTATGCCATTTAAGCATAAAAATCGAATTTGTTTTGTCCATTTATAAATGGTGCCTTGTGAAAGCGAACTGAACCAAGAAGAAATTGCAAAGCAAACGATCTACAGGTCTGAAAATGTGAAGCCACATACCCTGTGTAGTGAAATTAAACAGCACAGGCCGCTCTCGTCCATTCGGGAGCTTCAGGATGGGCTCACGGAGCTCGTCGAAGAAAGTGTGAGCGCAGGCCTCGAGAGGAGTGAATCGGGCCGTGGGTGTGTACTCCAACAATCGGGAACACAAGGCTATTGCCTCTGGAGGGGTCCGAGGGCGGAAAACCTAACATATGGACAACAACACAGGTTTAATAGAGCTATATACAAACGTTTCTGACTGTCAAAAATACTATTTGGGATATATTTCTAGATGAAATGCCAATAAAATTGTGTTGGCAATAGCAATTTTATAAGAAGAGCGTAAAGACAGCAATGTAGAAGATAGAAGGCCTAGAGTTAAAGAAGGAAGGAATAAAAGCATGAAACACATGGAGAAACCCATGCAAACCTTAGTCCACGGGTGCGCCTTTATCTGTGGAAACTTGAATTCAGTGTAATTTGGGTTCATCTCTCGAATCTGCTCTCGTGTAGGAGTTCCCAGCACCTGGAGGAAACACGTTTTCTTATTCTGTTGCAATATATAGCACAGTCCAAATCAACACTGAACTGACACTATTTTCTTTTCTCTATTCCCCTGCTTTGAAACAATCTATATTGTATAAAGCAATATAAATAAAGGTGACTTGAATTGAGAGTTCACACAACAACAATAATTATACAAGATACAGAGGAACAATATCATTGGAATCACTTTCAGAGCAATTTACTTCCGGCTGGTGAATGACAAAAACAATGACAGCCAATCAGAATCTTAGAATAAACATTAATGTATTGTCCATTGGTGTGGATGCTTATAAAGTTAAACTTTATAGCAGTGTTTTTTTATTTTTTATTAATAATACTATTATAGTACATTTCAATATTTAGAACTAGTTTTTATTTTTATATTTTCAGTTTTCATTTTAGTCGAAAGTTTAGCATTTTTTTAAATATATTTCTATTTATTCATATTTTATTACACTATATTTATAGCAGTGTTATTTTAAAGCATCTATTATTTAGAATTTTTTTATATTTTCAGTTTTCATTTGAGCCAAAGTTTTAGCAATTTTGTTGTTTTGCCATTTTTTTAATATATACTTCTATTTATAAATTTTTATTTCAGTTTTAGGTTTAGTAATTTTAGTACTTTATTTCAGTTAGCTGCATAGGAGGCAGTATTTTCATTAAGTGTAGGATTTTCATATAGCCTATTTATTTATTTCAGTTTTATTTTCATTATTGAAAAAGAAGATAGTAAATAGATTTAAATGTAGTTTTTGTTAAGGATAACAACACTTCTTTATAGACTTCTTTCTGTATGTGAAAAGATCTTTACTTGCAGGAAATGCGTCTTTTTTTAATCAGTACACTGAGGATTCTGCTGTAAATTAGGAGAAAGATATTTAACTGCACTTTGCATTACTCAAACACTAACAACTTCTAAGAAAACTGCATAATGCCATTCAACTGAGACACTTCAGTTCAGCAATAACAAGATAAGTTGAAGCAATCAAAATTGTAAGATTATTTACGAAAACTCCCATGCAACACACACGTCCACACCTTGATGATTTCAACGAGCTGATCGACGCCGCTGTCACCTGGAAAAATCGGCTGTCCAAGAAGCAGCTCAGCCAGTACACAACCAGCCGACCAAATGTCTATATAGAAAGACAAAAGGTAAACACTGTATATTACAGCACATACACTTCTCACATCACAGATATTCAATCACATTTCTTTAGCATGTCTCAGTGTTGTTTCTGAGTTCTCGAAGCATTACACAATAACTATGTTGGAGGTTTGATTTACTGAAGCATTGGGACGAAAACTAAAAACTGATACAATTTCACTTGTTGATGCATGTAACTGTAACCACGGAAATATGTAAATTAATGTCTTGTAAATCACACATCACTGAATATATCTGAAGAAATGAATGCTTTTATTCAGCAAGGATGCATTAAATTGATCAAAAGTGACAGTAAAGACATTATAATGTAACATAGATTTCTATTTTAAATAAATGCTGTTCTTTTGAACATTATATTCATCAAAGAATCCTGAAATTCACAAAATTATTAAGGAGTACACTTGTTTTCAACGTTGATAATAATAAGAAATTCTTTTTATTTCTTGATCAGCATGTTAGAATGATTTCTGAAGGATCATGTGAGACTGAAGACTGGAGTAATGATGCTGAAAATACAGCATTGATCAAAGGAATATTAAATATTAATTATAATATTTCACAATATTACTGTTTTTACTGTATTTTTGATCCATTAAATGCAGCCTTGGAGATTTCTTTTTAAATAATCCCAAATATAAATATTGTTGAGATCACAAAGGCACTATGATTTACTCAATGTAACACTCAATGTAACACACACCACCGTCGGTGTATGAATGAGTGAGTGTGTGAATGGGTGAATGTGAGGCAAGATGTAAAGCGCTCTGGATGGCCATGGGTCTGTTGAAAGCGCTATATAAATGCAGTCCATTTACCATTTAATCAAGCTATTCAAAATCGAAACATTCCTGTTTATATTATAACTGCTTTAAAAGTAAAGGATTTTGTATGATACTGAATGTTTTTTTAAGAGTTGCAGAGTATTAGTATACTTATACTGCACTTAAAAAAAAGAAGCCTTTCTGTAAGATTTACAATTTTAATTAACAGTAAAAACCCATGTAATTGAATTGAATAATCCTTACATATTTAGTGCTGTCAAATCGATTAATCGCGATTAATCACATCCAAAACAAAAGTTTGTGTTTATATAATATATGTGTGTGTACTAGGGGTTGAACAACTTCAGATTTTTAAAGTCGACATTTATGTGATGAAACTCGAGTCGACGTCAACTAGTCGCTGATGACGTCATTAATGAACAAATAAGCCTGAACCTCGAGCTGAGAATTTTGTCTTTGGGTCATTATATTTATATCTCGTTCTGAATCGGATGCAGATAAAGTAGCCCAGTAAAGATTAGGCTACATTTATATGAATTAATTAGTGAGAGAGTAATTGCGTGTGAATTAATTCTAACTGGCAGAGTCTCTCTACTAATAGTGAAGCTGTGGGTTCTAGTTATCAAGAAATATATGCTAGAACTTTTTCATTTCTTAGCTATTTTATTGATAAATCACAGAAACGGTGTTCTGTGCTACCGAGTGATTCTGTGTGTGGCGCATGCGATCTCCACGTGATGTGCGAGCTATTTGTGCGTTACAATGTATGCAGTATGCATTAGTTTAGACCGGCGATTAACTTACATGTATAAGCTGTTTAATACCTGCATTCTCCCGATCAAACTTGAGCATCCAGATGACATAATCAACGATATCTTGTGGAGAGCTCACTGAGTATGCGTTTATTTGTCATTTTAAGCATGTGTCAGGAAATGGCTCATCCTGTTGCGTCCTCTATAGGCATCGACATCAATCTTAAAGCGTCATGGTGTATTAAAGTTGATAAGTCGATTAGTCGACTTGTCTGTGCAACCCCTAGTGTGTACTGTGTATAATTATTATGTATATATAAATACACACTCAATCATGTATATATTTAAGAAATGTGGAAAACAAACTTTTGTTTTGGGATGCGATTAATCACGATTAATCGATTTGACAGCACTAAATATTATTCAAATCAATTACATGGGATTTTACTTTAATTAAAATGTGTAAATAAATAAAAAATTTAAAAAGGCTTAAACATTTTAAAACATATTTTTGAGTGTGATGGTGTATTTTAAAAAGAGTTTTAGAGTACAAAGAGCAGTAGAGTACCAATGCTGGAAGTGTAGTCTGTGGCTCCAAAAATGAGCTCAGGGGCTCTGTAGTACCGCGAGCAGATGTAGGAAACATTAGGCTCACCACGCACCAGCTGCTTAGCACTGCAGGAGACAGAAAGAAACGAACCAAATGCGAGAGACAGACAGAGAGAATTAGACATAATGTAACCAGAAATTATACCAACAACAGTGCACATCAAAACAGCCATCGTTATCATCATAAGAACAGTAATCATAATCATCATCACCAAACACCAATTAACTAGAGCCAAAGTTTGTTAACGACAGAGGAACTTTAAAACCTTGAGCAGTTTATTCAGATGAAGTCAGATGCAGATTCAGATCAGAATGCTCAAAGTTAAACGTGTGGGATTTGATCTGTGAAACTTTCGCACATGTCATGAGACTTGTTCAGTTGTCGTGAAATTGCCAGATGAAGTTTTCTCAGTAAAGGTACGTCTTTTATTCACACAAGCAAAGCTTTTCTGTGTTTTATACTGCTGCCATTCACACACTACCACCAAAATGCCCTCAACCTTAAGGTGCATCCTGGGATGCTTTATAAACAGTATACAATGAGTTGACATAGTGTATAAGATGAACACACGTTTCATGCTTTTTCATCACTAACATCTCCAAATAATCAATTTGTAAAGAAATACGTATGTGTTCTTCTGCTCACCATGACTGTATTTATTTGATCAAAAATACAGTAATATTGTAAAATATTATTACTATGTGAAATATAAGTTTATAATATATTTTAAAATGTAATTTATTCCTGTGATCAAATCTGAATTTTCAGCATCACTACTCCAGTCTTCAGTGTCACATAATCCTTCAGAAATCATTCTAATATGATGATTTGATGCTCAAGAAGCATGTCTTATTATTATCAATATTAAAACATTTGTAACATTATTTATAAATGTCTTTACTGTCACTTTTGATTAAATTAATCCTTGCTGAATAAAAGTATTTATTTAAAAAAAAAGCATCAATGAGCATCAATATAGAAATTCAGTCTAGGAGCCCGATTTGCTAACAACTTGCGCCAGAGCAAACCCTTAAAACTACAGTCAGGATTTACTAAAGACACGCAGTGAAAAATGTTATTTTTGCGACTGAGCTTATTGCATTTGTGGGAGTTTCCCTTTCAGATGCAAAATTTATGGGAGAAGAGTATTTAAATGAATCATGCAAGGTGATTTACTAAGGTTTGTTCTCGTCAATTTACAGGTGTTTGCGGCATTATTTACCACCGAAAAAAAGCATGTCTTAAACCAGACGCTAATTTGCGCTGCTCTTGGTAGATTGTGTTAGTCATTACGGAAATGATCCGGCTGGGTCTGTGTTCTTTCATTTGCAGTCAGTAGATAACATGCAGAACTTTCCACTCCCATTTGTGCTTTTATGGAATTGCCCTGTTTAGTAAATCTGGATCAATTTCTCAACTATCTTTTACTTATTCTCAGTATGAACAAGTGCTGTTAACTTTACAGTAGGTGCTATAGGCATGAAGGAACCTAATTTCCCGTCTCACCTTCCAAAGTCACAGAGTTTGAGTACAGCCGTCTCTGGGTCGAGCAGGAGGTTCTGCGGCTTGATGTCTCGATGGCAGATCCCATACGAGTGGATGTATGCCAAGCTGCGGAACAGCTGGTACATATATAGCTGAAAACACCAGTGACTTTACTACAGCAGAATTTACAAGCTGAGACAAATCTACATTTGAATCTACAGAAAATGCTCAGAAATAAATCAAGATATGGCACAGAATCATATCTTGAGGTCATAAGACCTCTAAACCAGCAAGACCACCATGGTCGACCAAGCTACATTAGAAAGCCCATTGTAGAGTGGATAACTACATTTTCCATGTGCTAGAAACACACCAAACCAACTTAGAAAATCACACAACTTTGATTAGCAAGTAATGTCAGAGGTGTTACCTTCACATAGACCATGGGGAGATTCTGCTTGGCTCTGCTGTAGTGTCTGGCCACTCGGTACACGTTTTCAGGCACGTAGTCCATCACCAAATTCAGATACACCTCATCCTTCTGTGGACATGAAGTAGAAGACAAGGTAGAGTGTTGGATATCTTTAGGTTGTTTATGGGTTACAAGCAATGATCAAAATAGATGTACGGTCTAAGGTGTGTACATTCAACAGCGTCGAAAGTGGTTTGCTGGGTTATCTTTAATATTTTGGTTGAATTTTAAATATACCGTTCCACTGATATACACTACTATCCTGAAGATTGGGATCTTTTCTTCTTTGAAATAAATAAATAATTTTATTCAGCAAGGAGGAATTAAAATGATCAAAAGTGGCATTTATGAAGTTACAAAAGATCTGTATTAATCAAAGTTTCCTGAAAAAAATGTATCACGGTTTTTACAAAAATATTAAGCAGCACAACCTTTTAACATTTATTATATTAAGAAATGTTTCTTGAGCTTCCAATCCTCATATCAGAATGATTTCTGAAGGATCATGTGACATTGAAGACTGGAGTAAGGATGCTGAAAATTCAGCTTTGATCACAGGAATAAATTACATTTTAAAATATATTCAAATAGAAAATAGTTCTTTTAAATTGGAATAATATTTCACAATATTACAGTTTTTGCTAAAAAAAAACATTACTGACCCCAAACTTTTGAACGGTAGTGTAATTTTACTGAACTGTTTTTGGATTGTGATCATACAATAATCACCCATCCCCTAAACCATTCCCATATCCACTGAGACATTTACTGAAGATAACACAAACATCTGGTGGTGGACTTTAAAGTCATGGGGTCTGAGACACATTGACTATTTGAACAGTCATCATTTCTCTCTCTTTTCCCCCAGAGACAAGAACTCCTAAATGTAGCTGGAAAATGAACCTGAGCCAATTCCTGCCTCGCAACAGTGAGATCAGCTCTAAAGCTGTCCTGTGATTGGCCGAGTGTTTTCTGAGATGTGCTGTGATTTGTTGTTCATGCACACATACAAATTCTAAGATATAAGAGGCTGCTAAATGATACATATTGATATCAAAGGCTCCATGCTGGTGCTTTCATACAGGTAATAACTAATGACAAGCATTTTACAATACATGATAATTTTAGAATGGATAAACAATAACTTGATGCTATTGCTGCTGTTTGGTCAATACAGCATTCCAGCCATTCCTCTCTAATACTAGCATACCGCATAATGTGCAGTATGTCCCTGCATACTCTTTTAAACTGTTTGTGAAATTGTTTAAAATGCAAAATATGCAATGACACACTTTTTAAATGGCAGTATGATACATTGTTCAAGATGCAGCATGTTCACACATATACACATTAAAATATGTAGCTAAAATATGCATAAAGAAAATAATTATATCACCATTAAGATTGATTGATTGATTGATGGATGTATTCATTTAGTGTAGCAATGTTCACATGATTACTCACATGGCCTTCATTCCTATAAAAGAACAAACAACAAATAATTTATTTTATTTATTTTTTATTAATATTTTCTCTTTTTAATTCATTGAAATATGTCTTTTTTTTCTTTCTCCAAGATCTTTATTTGGATATTGTTTGGAGATTTTTTTTTTTATTATTGAGGTTTAAAATTTAGATATGACAATTTTTTACTTTTAATCCAAGTTTTATTTAAGGTAATTAAGACATGCCGGGAATATAGCATATGTTCGGAAAGGAAATAGCACTTTCTACAGAGCCCCTAAAGGGACATGGTGATAGGAAAAAAAAAAAATCTTTATCTTTTTGCATTCCCTTGTAGTTATACAGTTGGGTAATTATATTGTAGGCCTATATATTTGCAGACATCATGGATCTGCTGTCAATATGCGGGGTATTAAAATTGCTTTTGAACGCACACTAATTTTTTTCTTTCACTTTCCAATTTGCGATCACGTGTACTCTGTGTATAGGGAGCGGAGGTACTGAGTCTGACCACACATTTCACAAGATATTTGTCAATGACAATCAGGCACAGTTAGTACTTGGAAAGTCAAGACAAGTGGGATGCAATAGCCAGTTGTAGACGGCACACATTAGTTGCAGATTACCGACGAGTCTAGGTAACACTTCTGTTCTTGACTATAGCTGGCCTGATAGTCAATATCCATGAACTTTGATTCATCTGCACCAAGATAGTAAACAGGTATGTAAATGGGTGAGCGTTCTGTCTGGACAGGGTTACATAACTGAACTGATCTGGTTTCTGTGACACCAGGGGAGCCACAACGGTCAGACACTATGTCATCGTGCTGGAATGGAGGGTTAAACCGGTGAGGACAACCCTGCTCTTGCTGTCTGTCAATGAGACGGGCATAGATATCAGCTTCACAGATCGTAAACATACTCATACACATGTCTACAAATGCAGACATGAGTGCTAAATCAACACAGCAATACTTATACTTGCGTAGAGCAGTGGTTCTTAACCAGTGAGACAACTAATGTAACTTTTTGTTGAAATTAAGACTATACGACCATGCAAATTCATCTGTTGCTAGCCAAGTTACATATCCTCAAACCATAAACACAGTACCAAAAATATGACCAGACTTGATTGGTTCAAGTAATTATTTGTGTCCTGAATAAGAACCCTGTAGAAAAATGTGTTTCGGGCCATAGTGACACTTAAATCCATCATGACTGGCCATTCACTTACAGCATCCTACTTTCTGTACCGTTCCTTTTCTTTTACGCCTCTCAAAGCACTCCTCACACATTATTCTCAATGTCTTCCTCTCTGTCTTTGGTACAAAAGAGTAACCGAATACCCTACGGCCTCTACAGCCTCTTATTTTATTTTAGTTATTTTAAATTGTAATAAGATTTCATAGTTTTCTTTTCTTTTTTATCAAATAAAGTCCAGGTAAGCATTAGAGGATTCATTAAGTATTTGTATTTTTACCAATTCTTACCGACCCAAAATTTTTAAACAGCATAGTGTATATTTATACAAATATATACATATAAAAAAGTGTGTTTATTATACGTGTGAGGCAGTTAAAATTGAGAGGCGCGCAACAGAAACTAGTGTAATTGACAATGCCAAGTGACGAGCCTTAAAGCCCAAAGTATGTTTCTGCCATACATCCACACAACCCCTCTGCGTGCTGCACAATTTTTGTCACTGTGTTGACGATACGCGTACAACAGCGCATGTGCGAGTGACTTGAGCGCTTGAAAAGACAACCGCACACACGACGAACTCATTTTTCCGCACTCACAGCCAAAGGAGTATACGTAAGCTGTGTCCAAATTCAGAGGCTGCATCCTTCGAAGGAGAGGACTTTAAAGGTCACACCTTCAGTAGTCTCACGTAGCCAGACTGAGGGAAGAGTGGTCCGTGGGCGTGGCGTCTGAGACTAAACCTTTTGAGGTCATGGAGGCATTGTTAAATGGGACGGTCTAGCCTGCAGAGGATTGTTCTTGTTTCCTAGCAACTGTGACAGCTGCCGTTGATGAGTGACAGTAATGTTTGTAACTAAATATGTTCACCTTGGTCCTTTTCTGTATATAATAAAGAGTATAAACTATATAGAATTGCATCTTAGAAAGATACAAGTCAACTTTTAGTTTTCCACATTTGTATCATTAGATATTTGAGTAAGTTGAAACCCAATATTTACATTCAAAAGTGTAATTTATAGTCAATTTCTCAACAAAAAAATTCTCAAGTTGTCACTGCTACACAATGAATTCTGGGGTAGACAAAGCCACAAAGGATCCATCTGATGTACCCTCAGCAAGGACACATTTGGAATTGGAATCCCCTGAATTGGGCCGCAGCATTTGCAAGGCTCGAGGGCTCAACCGTGTGTGAGACAGAGCAGACTGCGGAAAATGAAGGAAACATGGGCATTCATTTTTGTGACTGCAAAATTGGGCTGCATATGGGCAAGGTGTGTGGACATCCGTGGGCTCTCCTGATGACGAAAATTACATCACACGGACAGTGCGTGGACCATCGTGGAACTGAAGTATACTTTAGGCTTTACAGTAATTTGATCAGCTGATGTATACAGTACAAAAACAGACAGCACATTCCCTCCCTCGCACTTTGTAACAAATCCTTCCCTCGCGGGTCAAAATGACCCAAAGCCCTAAAATTATCCTTTTTTTTTTTTGTCAGGAAAGCTTATTTAATTTCATTTTGATAATTTTTTTCTATTATTAACTTTAAATTACTAGATTTTATCAATATATTCCATGCATAACCCTTTTAATTCAGCTCAAAATATCTTACATTGGGTGTCTTTGCCGACCTCTTGTGGAAAAAAATATATTTTGATTATAAATTTTGAGCATGTTTAGGTTTTTCTATGTGTACTAAAGCATTCCTTGCATTCCATTAATTCCTATCGAGGGGTAATTTTTGTTAAATTTCAACCACAAAACTCCTCATATCCAGTAGATTTTTTGGTGCACAATCGTGGTTCAAGTGCGACAAATGTCCTCGGTCTTGGACCACTCAGATGAACTCTCAATTAAAAATGTAAAAATGTAAATGAGTTTTGGGTCAAAATGACCCGAGGGAAGAATGAGGGTTAATTGTTTTTCAGAGAAACAGGTATTTGAACTTCTGCAAAAATATTTTTATACTTTAGTAAAGTCAGAAAAATTACACAGAGCACCTTTAAGTGAAAATCTAAACTTCTGGCAAAGGCCAGCAGAGAGAAAAACATATATACTCTTTTAAACACTGCTTTAGTCACGGAAAGGCTCTTGATTGCTTTTCTGACAGATGTGACACTTCAATTGAATTCACTCAATCTAAAATGTAAAGGGAAACAAAAGTGTACATGGATGAAAAGGACTCTCTTTGCTCAGAGAATCCTCAAGTTTCACAACCACAATCATTCCCCAAACCACAAGCAATGCAATCTATGCATGCAATCTATTTATATATGAATGTGGCCCTCTTGACTGAAGTGGACTACCTCTGACATGAACTATGCATATATGAACATGGTTAGGGTTAGGTTACATTGTGTGGTACCTTGATCTCCGTCTCCAAAAAAAGAAAGAAAAAGAAGTGGTTGATTTTGGATGTCTGCAGCTTGTATAAATTTACTCTGTAAAAACGGACTCTCAGGTATGTAATGCAACAGCATTCTTGTTATCCGATCTTGACAAGACTCTGATCCTATTTATGTGATCTGTGTATAGATTATACATTAAAAGGGAGGACTGAACTCAGTGAACTCGCTTCGACACACACACACACACACACACACACACACACACACACACACACACACACACACACACACACACACACACACACACACACACACACACACACACGTTGTGTTTCCATGTTTTATGGGGACATTCCATAGGCGTAATGCATTTTATACTGTACAAACTGTATTTTCTATCCCCTAAACCTACCCATCACAGGACATGCTGCATTTTTACATTTTCAAAAACATCACTTAGTGTGATTTATAAGATGTTTTCCTCATGGGGACCAAAAAAATGTCCCCACAAGGACCAGGATTTTGTATATTGCAATCTTTGTGGGGACATTTTGTCCCCATACCGTAGGGATTACCAGTCCACACACACACACACAGTTCCTTTGGCTGGCTGCACAGGATCCAGAACTTGTCATACAGTAAAAATAGGGCTGGTCTAACAGTTTATCTTCCCATCAATCAAAAGTTTCCTACGGAGCTTTCATTGGCCACTACTGTGACAGGCTTGGCCCCTAGGGCTATCGCAGGATTACCCAGAAATCCCAGCCAGAGGTCAAAAACTGGAGGGCCTGAGAAGCAAGCGCTGTAAATCACAAAAAAAAATACCACCCTGTCGGGATAGCAAGTGTCTTCTGCTAAATATACTGTGAGTTTGTGCATATTATTTATAGTTCTACTCATATAATACAATGTTTTGTGTATGTGTGCTGCACCATGTGAGGGAGTTCCCTTTAGGGATATTTTATTAAATTTGTTCATAACACAAGAGAATTTCATAAAAAAAGAAAATGATTTGTTGAATAAATAAAAAAAACATTATATAGAATGATTTCTGAAGGATCATGTGACACTGAAGACTAGAGTAATGATGCTAAAAATTTTGCTTTATATCACAGAAATAAATTACCTTTTAAAATAAATAAAAAGGAAAACAGTTATTTAACACTTCTAAATAGGCTTGTTTTACTGTATTTTTGATAGTCAAATAAATGCATCCCTGGTAAGCATAAGAGACTTCTTTAAAAACCCCTTTTTTAAAAATCATAATTATTCCAAATTTTTGACTGGTAGTGTACATACATTTACTTATTTATTTTTATTTAAATGCATTTTGGGGGTTAAGAAATCTTAATGCAATGAAAAATTTATATTTATAAAAATATACACATATATAAAAATATCCCTAAAATAATGCACACAGAAAATAATGTATAGCCCCATTATGATTTATTGATTAAATGTGACATTTTTACAAATAAATTACCATGATATTACATTAATATTACCATGATATACACATCCTTTACAAATTTTCCTTTATTCCACATTACAGTAATCCCTAATCTCAAAAGTTAAAGGAAATCCCGCACACTATTGATAATTGCAAAAGATATAAAAACTTGTTTATTAGCAATGTTTCAGTCTCAATGTCGAGACCTTTTTTATCCTTTTTCCTATGCACCTATCTATTACCAACAGGTTTGTGATGGTAATCGTCAATTCACATTACAGTGAATGAAAATTAGATATTTTTTTGCATTACATTAATAATTGAGGGAGATCCAAAAAATCTTAATGGAACTAAAATAGACATAATTATATTTACATATACATAATTTCACCGTCAAACAAATTTTTAAACCAGCGTTTGCTGTAGTGTGTCAGTAGGAAATATCAGTTTACATTTCCAGACATTCCTTTTGCCATTAATTGTAATAATCCAGTAAGAGTCTGACAACAGCCGGTATGCTCCACATGGAGATCTGATCTCACCTTTGTCGAGTCTGTCTCTGATCCATTATTAGCAACAGAATACAAGCTTTTACACAAGTGTGTTTAAATGTGAGTTTGCCAAACCAGTCCCTCACAAGCACAGCTCATTATAAAGTTAGGTATCAGACTGATATTCACTTAGGATTGCTCCATAGGAATACATATCCCATGACCCAGAGCATTTGCTGGGAAACTATTAGGCAGCATATTTGTGGTCTATAAGGCACATGATGCTGTTTAGAAAAAGAAAAGGCACTCACTTTGTCTCCGCTGGAGTAGAAGAAGTACCGCAGACGTACAATGTTACAGTGATCCAACTTCCTCATGATCTGTAACTCACGATTCTGAAAGAAAAAGTATAGCCAGAGAAACAAGATAAGAATCATAAGAACAGACATCAATATAAGGCTAAATGGTTATCAAATGCCACACTTGTCACCTCAAGTCTAAACTTTAAACTTATTTTGGCCTCACAAATGTGACACACTTGTGCTCACCTTAGAAAATCTGAGCTTATAGATGTAGACACACAACCAACGATACACACATTCTTACCTTAAACCTTTTATCCTGCAGCACCTTCTTTATGGCCACCAGCTCGCCGGTGTCGCAAAGCTTTGCCTGATAAACGACCCCAAACGAGCCGTTCCCGATGACCTTTGTGTCCGTGTAGCTGACCTCCTGAGGTCGGTCGGGACCCTGACCGGGGGTCGCGGCCACCGTTGTAACTTTACCGCCATCTTTATCTCCTAAGGAGAGAGAAAGTACAATGTACCATCATTCACTGGTCTATTTAACACTGTCACATGAGATCTAGGTGTTACTATCCTCATTAATGTGTGATCCTGCGTGTATCAAAATTCACCTGAGCTCATTTTCGACTTAAACACATCCGCTTCACACCTCACCATGTTTTCACACCCCCCGAGCAAGTGCTTGAGAACATGATGAGGAATTTGAGAAATGGGAATTGTGCTCAATTATACAGTAGAAAGATATTTTGAAACCGATACTTTTTCCTTCTTTACTGTGAGGTTCCAATTCTATTAAAAGAGTATTTTTATCTCAAACTTTTATTAAATGACCCTCCAATGTAGCAAAGGTCTGGTTTCTTGGTGTAAGGCGCGGCTCTGTATAATCAGGTCCGCAGTCCAGAAAACTGACTAAATAAATAGTTGCATGAGTTTTAATTATGGATAATTACTTTGTGTAGCTTGTAAATGGATTGAAGAATTTGAATTGTAAACTAAAGCTAGATCATCGTTTAGAAAGTCATCCAGTCCAGGCCAAAGTTGAGGTCATGGAAACTAAATGTCCACTAGGAAATAACATCAGTGACCTTCTGTCACTTTTAATCACCATAAAGTCGAGGTATTTTACATAAACCTTTCACATTCTCATTAACCACATTACCGTTCAAAAGTTTGGGTTTGGCACAATTTTTTAACGTTTTTGTTATGCTCACCAATACTGCATTTATTTGATCAAAAATACTGTAGAAACAGTGAAATATTATTACAATTTAAAATAACTTTTTCTATTTGAATATATTTTAAAATGTAATTTATTCCTGTTATGCAAAGCTGAATTTTCAGCATCCTTACTCCAGTCTTCAGTGTCAACATTTATTGTTGAAAACAGTTATTTTTTTGGAAACCATGATACATTTGATGAATAGAAAGTTTAAAAGAACAGCATTTATTTGAAATATTAATATTTTGCAACATTATAAATGTGCTTACTGTCACTTCTGATCCATGCAATGCATTCTTGATGAATAAAAGTACTTTTTTTTTTAATACTTAACCCCAAACTTTTGAATGGTAGTGTAGATTTACAAGGCAACAGAATATGATTACATTAACAAACAGTTCATTTTATGACCAAACAAACAAAGTTTATGTTTCTGAAAGGTGAGATGTTTGAGCTTAGAGCAGACTCATTTCTGGAAGAATTATGGTAAGGGAAGCTAATTTGAATCTGTTCTTCAATGTCTGATAAACAAGAACAAGCAAGGAAGTATCAGATTAACCATACAGGTTTCAAAACAAAGAAAGTATCATGATTCAATGCATAGCTTCTGGGTCGGGAATGCATTGGTGTTACAAATATAATACTTCAAAATAAATGGAATGATTAGCAGCTCAGCTTGTGTTTGCTTTCTAAATGTGTCATAAGATTCCCTGCCGTGATTGAATAGCAGTATCGGGGTGGTTAATCCATTACACGTAATGCAAGTTATGTAATCAGATTACTCTTTTCAAGTAACTAGTAAAGCAATACTTTTAAATTTACAACAAAACATCTAAGTTACTTTTTCAAATAAGTAATACAAGTTACTTGGTTTTCCCATGCATTGACTGACACCTCTTTTTCTTATGTAAACCTGCAATAATTAAATATGCTAAATTACACAAATATACTTTATGTATTTAATCTCATTTTATTGAACAATGTCTTTGCTGCTGACCTTTGATGATCCAATTCAACCATACTAAAAAGCTTATTCCTTTCACTTTTGGTATGAAAGGGCCATTACTTTTGCCAAAAATAACCCTTTTTCTTTTTGATATTAAAAAACAAACCAGGTGAGAAAAAGTAACACAAAAGTAACTTAACGCATTACTTTCCATAAAAAGTAAAGCAACAAGTTACTTTTTAGGGAGTAACGCAATATTGTAACACATTTCTTTTAAAAGTAGCTTTCCTGGCACTGTTGAATAGATCTGAAGAAAAAAACAACACTGTGAATGAATCATTGATATGTGAGCTAGAACAGATTCATACAAAAATCATTCAGTTTTTTTAAATAATGCATCAGACCAGGATCTAGGTAAAAAAAAAGATGATTCATGATTTGTTCATGAATTGGACCATGAGTTAACAGTTTAAAAATGCTTGTTTGCAGGCGATCTGATCCAATTTAAGCAAAATACTATCGTGTGTGTGTGTGTGTGTGTCCTTATTTATATTACATTGTGGGAATGTCCCTATAAAGATAGTAAAACCTGAGATCACCTACATGGTCCCCACTTTTCAAAAGGCTTATAAATCACACAGGATGAGTTTTTTTGAGAAAGTAAAAATGCAGAATGTTTCCTGTGATGGGTAGGTTTAGGGGCAGGGGTAGTGTGTGTGTGTGTGTGTGTGTGTGTGTGATGGGTAGGTTTAGGGGCAGGGCCAGTGTGTGTGTGTGTGTGTGTGTGTGTGTGTGTGATGGGTAGGTTTAGGGGCAGTGTGTGTGTGTGTGTGTGTGTGTGTGTGTGTGTGTGTGTGTGTGTGGGTAGGTTTAGGGGCAGGGCAGTGTGTGTGTGTATGTGTATGTGTGTGTGTGTATGTGTGTGTGTGTGTGTGTGTGTGTGTGTGTGTGTGTGTGATGGGTAGGTTTAGGGGCAGGGGCAGTGTGTGTGTGTGTGTGTGTGTGTGTGTTGGGTAGGTTTAGGGGCAGGGCAGTGTGTGTGTGTGTGTGTTGGGTAGGTTTAGGGGCAGTGTGTGTGTGTGTGTGTGTGTGTGTGTGTGTGATGTGATGGGTAGGTTTAGGGGCAGGGGCAGGGGCAGGGAGCAGTGTGTGTGTGTGTGTGTGTGTGTGTGTGTGTGTGTGTGATGGGTAGGTTTAGGGGCAGGGGCAGTGTGTGTATGTGTGTGTGTGTTGGGTAGGTTTAGGGGCAGGGGCAGGGGCAGGGGCAGGGTGTGTGTGTGTGTGTGTGTGTGTGTGTGTGTGTGTGTGTGTGTGTGTGTGTGTGTGTGTGTGTGATGGGTAGGTTTAGGGGAAGGGGCAGGGGCAGTGTGTGTGTGTGTGTGTGTGTGTGTGGGCATGTTTTTGTGAAATATCAGGAAACAAATGTGTATAATGACATGGGTATGACATAGGTATTACAAAAAGAGGGTGAAATATGAGGACGTTCCCCATGTCCTCACTTTTCAAAATGCTTATAAATCACACAGGATGAGGTTTTTTTCACAGAAAGTAAACTGCGCGGTCTCCTGTGATGGGTAGGTTTAGGGCAGGGGCAGTGTAGGGGGAACGAAAATACGGTTTGTACAGTATAAAATGCATTACGCCTATGGAATGTCCCCACATTTCACAAAAACAAACATGTGTGGGTATGGGTGTAGGTGTGTGTGTGTGTGTGTGTGTGTGTGTGTGTGTTTGGCAGGTCAGGTGAGCCGTAGATTAAAATGGAGACCGAGCGCACGTTCAGCACAGGGAAATGTGATGAGTCAGAGGGCGTGAGCGTGAACACACACTCGCACGAGGAGCTAATAAAGATCTCGGCACCCAAACTTACGCAGCAAGGAATTTTAATTGAGTCACGGCCCATTACTTACCCAGATCATCTTCCCATCCTGCTCCTCTGACACCATCCAGCTCAGGAACTGACTAGTCATTTAGCAATTCAGATAAACTGAGGCATTTAATATAAGACACAGCTTAGCTTAATCCTCTCCCGTCTAGGAGACTTTTCCTCATTACGGCTAGCATTAATCACATTATCTTACATACAAAATGATTATCCCTCACTATCCGCAATGATAACAACAGATGAAAATGAATTGATCATGAATAAACATGAACTGATTATGAATATCTAATGATTAGCTCTGCAGAAAGTTTTACACATCAACCCTTAGTTAGTTTTTTTAATATTATAATGAATGTTAGTCAGGATGGACAATATCTGGTATGGTACCATTGTACCAATATGAAATTCTTTAGGGTTTTTTTGTCCAATGCATTTTTTTAAAATATCATAATATTTTAATGTTAACAATGTATTAATGATCAACACCACTACAATTGCCCCAGTGAACAGACTTTTGTCCCCCACAGGCTCGTTTTCATGCATATTAAAAAGTCATCTATCCTAAGAAGGTCTACAATAGCTCTAAATGGGTTTATATCCATAATTTGCTTTGACATGTTCACAGTATTTTCTTGAATACGAGCTATGAAATGTAATTTCACAGCTGTGCAAGGCCTGCTGCTGTTCTCTGACATGCATGTTTGCTGCATGATGGTAATGAGCAGATGATCACATGCTCAGGTGTAGCCCCTCTTTAGGACACACCCTGTGGAGGAAGTCATGCTGCCTCAGGCCTGGGTGTTGCTAATGGCAGCAGGAGTCAGCTGATAAAGTCCACGCTGGGAGTCATTTGCTATCAGCTGATTAGATCAACGTCAGCACATACTCTCACATGCATGCACAATTTTCAAAATGCAACACCCCAAATATCAAAAGAAAAAAATAGGTCTTGTCTGATTGGTCTACTCTACTCTGATTGGTCAAAAGGCCCAGACTGCTGTGATTGGTCTACTCTGCTCTGATTGGTCAGATGGCCTAGACTAGTGTGATCGGTCTACTCTGCTCTGATTGGTCAGATGGCCCAGTCTGGTGTGATTGGTCTATTCTGCTCTGATTGGTCAGATGGCCCAGTCTGCTTTGATGGGTCTACTCTGCTCTGATTGGTCAGATGGCCTAGACTAGTGTGATTGGTCTACTCAGCTCTGATTGGTCAGATGGCCCAGTCTGGTGTGATTGGTCTACTCTGCTCTGATTGGTCAGATGGCCTAGACTAGTGTGATTGGTCTACTCAGCTCTGATTGGTCAGATGGCCCAGTCTGCTGTGATTGGTTTACTCTGCTCTGATTGGTCAGATGGCCCAGTCTGCTGTGATTGGTCTACTCTGCTCTGATTGGTCAGATGGCCCAGTCTGGTGTGATTGGTCTACTCTGCTCTCATTGGTCAGATGGCCAAGTCTGGTGTGATTGGTCTACTCTGCTCTGATTGGTCAGATGGCCCAGTCTGGTGTGATAGGTCTACTCTGCTCTGATTGGTCAGATGGCCCAGTCTGGTGTGATTGGTCTACTCTGCTCTGATTGGTCAGATGGCCCAGTCTGTTGTGATTGGTCTACTCTGCTCTGATTGGTCAGATGGCCCTGTCTGGTGTGATTGGTCTACTCTGCTCTGATTGGTCAGATGGCCCAGTCTGCTTTGATTGGTCTACTCTGCTCTGATTGGTCAGATGGCCCAGTCTGGTGTGATAGGTCTACTCTGCTCTGATTGCTCAGATGGCCCAGTCTGGTGTGATAGGTCTACTCTGCTCTGATTGGTCAGATGGCCCAGTCTGCTGTGATCAGTCTACTCTGCTCTGATTGGTCAGATGGCCCAGTCTGGTGTGATTGGTCTACTCTGCTCTGATTGGTCAGATGGCCCAGTCTGCTTTGATTGGTCTACTCTGCTCTGATTGGTCAGATGGCCCAGTCTGGTGTGATAGGTCTACTCTGCTCTGATTGGTCAGATGGCCCAGTCTGGTGTGATTGGTCTACTCTGCTCTGATTGGTCAGATGGCCAAGTCTGGTGTGATTGGTCTATTCTGCTCTGATTGGTCAGATGGCCCAGTCTGGTGTGATTGGTTTACTCTACTCTGATTGGTCAGATGGCCCAGTCTGCTGTGATTGATCTACTCTGCTCTGATTGGTCAGATGGCCCAGTCCGGTGTGATTGGTCTACTCTGCTCTGATTGGTCAGATGGCCCAGTCTGGTGTGATAGGTCTATTCTGCTCTGATTGGTCAGATGGCCAAGTCTGGTGTGATTGGTCTACTCTGCTCTGATTGGTCAGATGGCCCAGTCTGGTGTGATTGGTTTACTCTACTCTGATTGGTCAGATGGCCCAGTCTGCTGTGATTGATCTACTCTGCTCTGATTGGTCAGATGGCCCAGTCCGGTGTGATTGGTCTACTCTGCTCTGATTGGTCAGATGGCCCAGTCTGTTGTGATCGGTCTACTCTGCTCTGATTGGTCAGATGCCCCAGTCCGGTGTGATTGGTCTACTCTGCTCTGATTGGTCAGATGGCCCAGTCTGCTGTGATCGGTCTACTCTGCTCTGATTGGTCAGATGGCCCAGTCTGGTGTGATTGGTCTACTCTGCTCTGATTGGTCAGATGGCCTAGACTAGTGTGATCGGTCTACTCAGCTCTGATTGGTCAGATAGCCCAGTCTGTTGTGATTGGTCTACTCTGCTCTGATTGGTCAGATGGCCCAGTCTGCTGTGATCGGTCTACTCTGCTCTGATTGGTCAGATGGCCCAGTCCGGTGTGATTGGTCTACTCTGCTCTGATTGGTCAGATGGCCCAGTCTGTTGTGATCGGTCTACTCTGCTCTGATTGGTCAGATGGCCCAGTCCGGTGTGATTGGTCTACTCTGCTCTGATTGGTCAGATGGCCTAGACTAATGTGATCGGTCTACTCTGCTCTGATTGGTCTGTTGGCCCAGTCTGCTGTGATTGGTTTACTCTACTCTGATTGGTCAGATGGCCCAGTCTGCTGTGATTGATCTACTCTGCTCTGATTGGTCAGATGGCCCAGTCTGGTGTGATTGGTCTACTCTGCTCTGATTGGTCAGATGGCCCAGTCTGGTGTGATTGGTCTACTCTGCTCTGATTGGTCAGATGGCCCAGTCTGGTGTGATTGGTCTACTCTGCTCTGATTGGTCAGATGGCCTAGACTAATGTGATCGGTCTACTCTGCTCTGATTGGTCTGTTGGCCCAGTCTGCTGTGATTGGTTTACTCTACTCTGATTGGTCAGATGGCCCAGTCTGCTGTGATTGATCTACTCTGCTCTGATTGGTCAGATGGCCCAGTCTGGTGTGATTGGTCTACTCTGCTCTGATTGGTCAGATGGCCCAGTCTGGTGTGATTGGTCTACTCTGCTCTGATTGGTCAGATGGCCCAGTCTGGTGTGATCGGTCTACTCTGCTCTGATTGGTCAGATGGCATAGTCTAGTGTATTAAAGAGTGCGTGTCGTGAGCACAATAATGGCAGACATTGAGGACAGGAAATTTTGTTTTTCACCCCTGGGCACCCACTAGATCCACCACTGACATGCAAATTGGATTCACAGTGCTGAAAACAGCTCTTTCTCGACTTGTCGACAATATGAACCAAACTCTTCCAGGCCTGAGCTGCAACTACAGTGATTGAGGGTGGGGCAAAGTAGATGTTGTCTGCAGGCAAGCAATGAAGACCATAGGCTGGCATTATGCAAATTTGTTACATAGTTACATAGGTATGTAACAGGAAGTGAGACTGGAATTGCTGACGACTCGCTTCAGCAGTTCAGAATCAATTATTTATTTTAAGAGACAATAAATGTATTTGTTGTACACTTTGATCTTTAAAACTTTGCAGACGTTTTACATTCACAAACAGCTAAATTACACTCTACATGAAAGGTAATATTAGAAAAAGCTTAGGGGCACTTTGTGAAAGCTGACTTTTCACAGTGAACCGTTTTTGTTTCCCCAAAGAACCAGTGAACAGTTCTTAAAAGAACCATTTTTTTTCTGGGTGTGAAGAACATTTTATTACTCTAAAGAACTTTTCCCCAACACACATACAACCTTTTGTGGAACAAATTTTTGTTATTTTAAGTGTGCAAAGTGTTAATAAAAATACAAGATGCATGATGGGTTCCCATTATGGCACAGCACCATTACACTGACAGGGATATGTTAAGTGCTGGACAAACTGTCAATCCACGTGTCCTCCCCTATTGTTAAGTTGACTGTGTCACTACTGTAGGTAGGCTGCTGAGACATTTGGAAAAGCGATAGAGTCAGAGGTGAGTCACACACATGTCTCTGATCCTCCTTTCCTGAGGAGCACAGTTGTGAGATACACATCATTAGTGCAGGAAATGAGTGATCCAGCTGGGTTGTGGCTCAGGAGACAGGCCTGTCAATCAAACCATGGGGTACGGACTCAAAGAGTGGAAATGGACATGTTTACAGCTCGTGCAGCTATGCACACATCATCCAGCTAAAAAAGTAAATGACATATCAAGCTATATGGTAGTAAGCTATGACTCAAGACATTCATGGCTTATAAATCAATACCTATTCAAGGATCTCAGGGCACTAAAAAAGGCCATGAGCTCATCAAGGAACAGCTTCCTTGTTAAAAACAATTAATCAAACCAGCTAAGAGGATCTCAGATCAGTCCTCAAATGACAGATTTGTTCACAGCAATATTCTAATAGCTTGATGACGCAGAGATTGAGCGCGGCATCTTGGGAGTTATCGTCTTCACCTCTACAGCCGGTGGCAAAGAATCGGGATGTGACGCGGGTAGGCCTGTCGCGATAGTCAATAAATCAATTAATCGCACGATTAAAAAAATGAGCTCGATAATTTTTCCGGCCGCGATAATTTCCAGCGCCCGTTTTTATATCCATTTTTGCCGAGCGTTACATTATATGATTAGATGACTTGTAAGTGCGACAATACACAAGAGAATGCGCTGTATGTCAATGTCCTGTCTGTGTGGCTGCGTCTCATGTCAGCTAATCGAGGGACACTCTGACACACACACACACACACACACACTCGACAGACTGTCAGTCTCCTGCTCACATAGAGTTCTCTTTTGCTTATTAACAAACAATAACAACAACAGAGATCATTTTGAGTATTCTCATATTAGGAGTCTTAAATGAGTTAAATAACATCTTAAATAAACTTAAAGAGTTGTGAGGAAATGAGATCCGCGTCATATTCGGCAGCGGCAGTTCTTAAAGTGACAGGAGCACTAATGATGCCTGTCATTTATGTTTATCAAAGAACAACGGGAACAGAGAAAATTGTAGCTTTAATGATGATTCATCTATATTTAATTTATTATTTATGCAGTTAAGAAAGGTGTTTGATAACTATTATATTTCTGTATATGTCTAACATTATAAGGTAAAATAATATTTATTATAATGGGGTTATGTAAAGATTGTTTTAAGTTCACTTAAATTAAAAGTTGTTGTTTTCGTAAGCCTAATAAATTCAGTTATACTGTAATGTAAGTTAACGCCATTAATGTTTCATAGAGTGATACTGGCCTTCATTCATAAAAACTACATATTGACTACAACACATATTTAAAATATGCTGTCAATAAATTGTTTCTACATTAATTTGGAGAGTAACTGAAATTATTACAATATCAAAACATTAAAAACATATTAATTGTAATTAATTATAGAATTTTTTTTTGTTTAAAAAAAAAAAAAATTATAGATTCCCAAAACTATACTGAAAACACAATCATCCATTGCAGTTTCCCAGCTGTTTATTCAAGTGCATTTTTTGTTAACAGACTGAGACTCTTTTTTGTGTGTTTTGGTTGTTTTGTTCATTTATTGTGGATATTTAAAATGCTTTCCATTTCAGTGTTAAATAGTCTTTAGAAAAAAATTTTATTGATCTTTGAGAAGGTGTACCTGCATTATTATGCCATTATCGTTATTTTAGATGAAAATGGTCTCAGAGCGACAATATTATTGTTTATCGCAATAATTTTTTGGCCAATTTATCGTCCAGCAACATTTGTTATCGTGACAGGCCTAGACGCGGACAGAAATCATGTTCATGGAGGATATTCTTAACGTTACTGTAGTATGAAGCAGAGCAGGGCCGAGTGTTGTGGGAGCTGAACAAGATCACTAATGAGACAAGTGTGATGCACGGCTCGACAGCAGCGGAGCTTTTATTATGCCAGTCACCACTTCCATTTCTTCCAGTAAAGCATATGTGGGGTAACGCAGCGCTGTTTTATCCTATTAGATACATTTGAGTGTGTTGAACATTATGTTATAAAGTTACTCTGTGCGTTCGCTCCGCAGCTACTATGAGACACTTGTTGAGCTAGATCGATATTAGAATATCATATTAATAAATGCTGAATGGCTTGTGTTGCTAAATGACATGCAATTAATTTAAAAACATATTGTATGACAGAGAAAATGCAGATTTACTGTACAATAATTCGTTTTCTGTGTATAGATGTCTCAGAACAGTTGTTCCTTGTCGAATAAAACATATTATATATTAAAGCGTCTTTGGTGTTTCCATGGTTTCTACAAAATAAAACCGGAAATCGAGGGTAACGCGGGTATGATGTCATTGACAGGTGATGCACGGACACGGTCAGTGTCCTGTTTAAAATTGCTTATTTCTCTGGATTTAAACATTCTTGGAAACATTTGGAATGAGCACACAAGTCAGCTAAATATATAACATTGTTCTAGTGGTTTGTGGATATTTTAATCCAAAAATCTTACATATTGTGCCTTTAATATCAAACGTATGTCATGTATGAGTCATGTAAATGTGCCAACCAAAACCGGACGGTATAAAACACAACAGTATAACATAACTCTGAATCAGTGCTTACATGATGCGTATATGACATCTATACATTCTTGTGCATGCAAACACAGTCATTGTCTATGCAGAAGAAAGGTGCAATCTCACTGGTATAAAACTACTGAGCTGTGCAATGATGCCCAGGCAGGGTGCTTCCTTAATGCACAATGCAGCAAATGTATTTCCACTGAGCAGATCTGATAATAAGAGACAGGACCTGACCCATCCCTTGAGATCCAGGCAGCACTACATTAGAGGATAGATTACATGACAAATGCTCACAAACTGTATATCATACACATGTCCATCCTAATCATAGCCAACTGCATTTCTAATGGTGTTAGGCTGAGAAATATTATGATATGAGACATAGAGGAGATACTTACTGCTGACTTTCATGTTGCCAAAGGCTGAAGGCTGCGGCAATGGTTTGCAGCTCTCCGCAAATGAGGTGGTCCTAGGCCGGCCTGACATCTCCAAGATCCCGTTACTCTTCAACCACGATCCTTATAGGCTCCTTTAACACAAGGGTCCCCAAAAAAGCTTCTGTTTACGCAAATGAAGGAAAACTCCAGTGTAGCTCTTCTAATGCAATGCATTCAGGGGTGGTCAGCTGATGGGAGATGAAGATATCCGTCCTTTAATGTGCCGTTTAAAACACTGTACAAAACAAATGTTACAAATTAGTCCCCGTCTTAGAGATGCCGAAGATAAAGTCACAGGAAAATGTCTATGGAAAGCCAAAATCTCATTATCTTGAACACACATTCAGCCTATCTCAGTTCAGCATATATCCAGATCGCAGAACTGTTATCTCGCATGCGCATAGATGAAATCTACCGGGATCAGATGAACTTACTCAATTATATAGTTTATCTTTCACTTTATATCCTTCAGATGTTGCCAGCGTGTATCGGATAAAGCTGACACCGAGACTTGCCATGACCGCATCAGTCCTTGAATAATGATCTAGATCCGATAAAACGCAAATAATTCAGGTATCTTTCTTCGCAAATGATCGGACGATTGTCGCTAGCCTTTTCTTGACCCCTCAAAGGGCAGTAGAAATCAAGGAATCCCTTCAAAGATGTTCCTTTTGGACTAACACAGCCGCGGATGCCTCCTGTTACCGATTTGAGATTCGTGAAAGAAAGAATCATTTCCGAGAATCGAATCTTTGACAATGAATCGAATCGGACAAATCGGAGTCGTTTTCGAGTCAACTGATAGTAGGCTCCACGAAGATTTGACTTGTAAATTACTTTAATAGCCGAATAGCAGAAGTGTCGTACTGGAAATACGTTTAATGATTGGTTGTTTGTTTAAGGTAGAATGTAATTAATAAAATGTAAATTATAATGTTTTTTCTGAGTTGCATGCTGGAAACTGACTGAGCTGCGATAAAAACTTAATATTAATAAAAATTAATAAACAGCAATGTGTTTTTAATGCTCGAATAACAATAACATACGAACATTTCCAAAGGAATACAGATACAAAAATACACAAAATAAAAGAATACATAATTTCCACATAATTGGCACACACTAACAACAAATTTTTACATGTTTTACATGTAGCTTCCACCGAAATGTCAGGGACCACGTGGTGGCGTAATTTTGTCATGATGTAAAAGAATCCCTGAATTCGTTCTTGGGAATAAACTGATCAAAAGAACCGATTCGCGAAAATGAGTCGGGCTTTACTTCCCATCACTACCTCCTAGCGGAAATTAAAGGATAGCGCAGTCTCTCTCTCTCTCTCTCTCTCTCTCTCTCTCTCTCTCTCTCTCTCTCTCTCTCTCTCTCTCTCTCTCTAATTCAATTAAATTCAATTCAATTCGATACATTTTTTACAAAATTGTGTTGTGTCATGAAACAATATGATAGTAAAAGTAAAAATACCTCAGAAAATCCTTTCCAGTGGTCAAATATTGCCCCCTTTTAAACAAAAAAAAAAAAGAAAAGTACATTTCTGACAGTGGTTCATGATCTATCAAATTCATACATTTGATTCCTCCATCAGCGACTGACTCTTTACGCTCTAGGCCAGTACTGAACAAAACGCCATGCGCGTGTGTGTCATGAGTCATGACGTACTTCACGCTGTATGCGTCGTGACGTCATTGCATTCAGCGCCAAAATGGCGGCGTTGCAAGATGGACCGATGGAGCTGGACGCAGAGAAAGAAACAAAGCCAGAAATACTTAGCGATGGGACGTCAAACCTCTCGGGGAACACTGGAAACGGAGCGCTCTCCTCATCGCCCCTCACCGCTGCCCCCGCCGGCGCAGCACCGAAGCCGGAGGACCAACAAACTTTGATAGCAGTTCTGCAGTTTCTGAAGCGTAATAAACTGTCAGAGTCGGTGGAGATCCTGAAGCGGGAAGCCGGTCTAGGTGAAGACCAGGAGGACTCGCAGGCTGCCGATGGGAGCGGAGGGAAAGGAGATGGAGGGGATGCAAAGTCTCTGCTCAGTCGGGTGTCCATCACAGCAGCAGCCGCCCCCCAGAGCACGCTCACCCCCATGCCAATAAAGAGTGAGTGGACATTCAACTTCTAATTGATGATATACACACCATGCACCTTTTAATTATTAAAGCAGCAGCTCAAAATCAGCGTTATCTCTTGCTTATTATCATGCATTATAGATCATGCTCAAGTTTGTCTACATCAGCTGCCTCATCAACACATTATCATTATTCAGACCTCCTTCATAGTCTTGCTTGCTTATAGTATTATATATATGATTTATAGTGTGTGTGTATTTACAGTGGTCGGCAACCTTTTTGTCACGAACTGCAATTTAGTTTCCGAGTTTTGCTACCTTCACGTGCTATCAGAATCGTCGTAAATAGGAGTTTCCTTGGTAAAGATTGCAAATGAACGCCCTCTGATGTCGTGTTTACCACTGGGAAGGTCGGAAATAATTGTGATAACCAAATTCCCGAGATGGGCGTGCCATAAACTTAAAACATACAACTACTGTTGTGTCAAGTATTATTTATTTGTTTGTTTTTCTCTCCAACACACTAGATCGTCTTGACTACATAGTGTATAGTGTATATTTACACGAGTAACCATTGAAGCGTATTGTATGTTTTATACACAGCGAATTAGCCTGCATTTGACAGAAATTACAGAATCGGCAGAAAGTGGACTATCATAGCATCATAAATGTTTATATGGTTGTCAGTGCATGTGACACTACACATAATGTTGGTTTGTAATAAGATTTTCTGAATAAATAGGCAAGAATAAACCTGGTAACATCCGTTATTCCTATTTATTCCGACAACAAAGCACTTGAATGCATCAAGCTCGTAATCACGACTTCTGAAGTGGGAATTATGAAATTTCTGATAGCACATGAAGGCAGCATCAAACACTGTGCCACAACAACCCATAATAACCACCCATAAATACACATTAACACATTTTTAGATATTCATCATTAAAAACCTTTAATATTTCTTAAGCAATTTTTCATAAAATCTGTTTCAAATGTGTCAAAATCCTTTAGTTAGTTTGTTTTCAGGTTTAAATTAGACTTTAAAGAAGAGATTTCCAATGAGTCTTTTGACTCCTGGGGCCTATTGCACAAAACTAGGATAATGGATTAAGCCGGGATATCTTGGTAATCCTGGCTCAATGTATCCGCTAATAAACAGTTGTCTTTCATTATCGTTCTTGGTGTGGGTTTACACGACAGCGGTGTACTAAATTTTGCCTACAGATGACAAGATCATCAAGATATCCCGGCTTAATTTACTTATCCTAGTTTTGTGCAATAGGCCCCAGGTCATTCATGCTGATCGTGAAGGGGAATTTACAGTTAAAGACCCAAGGACCAGATATAATGAATGAACCCCTGGAGTCAGAATTATAATAAATCAAAGAAAATTGTAAAGAAGTAAAATCAGCAGATTCTTCATGAAGAAGTCAACTTCAACACTCACAAGGAGTTTGTAGACAGCTCTGCATACAAACAATTTCCCACCACAATTATACCTTAAATTATGTCATCGCTTCAGGTTGAATGATTCTGATTGTCTAGAGTAGATAAATAGGACATTTCCACACATGGACTGATGGACATCTCCATAGTCTGTACTGCTGACACCAGGACCCTGAGTTAGGTACGAGTGGCCCTCTGAGGTCACGAGACTGTGTGTCCACTCGGCAGCTTGTCCTCCTCCAGTACTGATCTGTAACAAATAATATTAACGCACACTAGATAAACAGGAGACAACTTTTACAGGAGACAATTTATTGTTGAAATTGTTCGAGCTCTGCAGGAAAGTTTCCCAAAACATGCAGATAACATGTTCTTTTCTCTTCAGTGAGACAGACAATTCATCTTTATTCTCTAGTGTTGGAGTAAATGCTTTAACTAAGGATTGGACATGTAAGTGACCCCAGTACCCACAGGCTGTCTTGGTCATCTAGAAACAGATGTTTTAACACATTGTTAGTTGCCACTCGCAAAACCATAGAGAGAGCACATTCCAGTCAACAGACTTGTAATCCTATAACTACATAAATCTCATAAGCTTAAAGAAGTCCTTCAAATCATTTAATACGTAGAAGAAAAAATATTAATTAACTGTCCAAACCGAAATGGTTGTAATCAAAAATGCTTTGGACCTAATGTTGGTCTTGTTTTAAAGAAGACACTCGGCAGATTATTGCTGAAGTGAACGCTTCAAAAAATGAAAGTATGAAAAATATTTTATACAAAATATTTTTTAATCTAAAGGTACTATAAAATCAAAGCCATTTCACAGGTATATTCTCCATGTGTAAACGTCAGAAAGTCATGCAGATATTTCCATTTTGTTGTCAGGAGTGGACGAGCCTTCTGCTAACGAAACTTCACAGCGACCGTGAAAGAGCATTTGTGTCAAACAGACGAGAATAGGAGCGCCATAATTCTGACTAAAATATACGTTTTTGCTAAAATATCTGTTGTTGAACAATAAATGTGCCATATGTAGAAATTTAAACACACAAGTAAGTGTATTTTTATAATAGCAGTAACTGTGTGATAGCAGTGACTATTGTTATGGGGTAGCTAATCAAAAAAGCCTAATATAGGATAATTAGTCTGTGCTTATGTTTTCATTTATTTTCATTTGTAGTTTAGTGAATTTAATTAATTTTTATATTTTAGATTATAATGTTACGATGTTAGAATGTAAGGTGATTTGATCAGGTGATAAGGTGGTTATAGTCACTGTATTTGTTTTCATATCCTTCAATATAAACATTGTGTGAGGGACAACATTGGGCAGGATGTGAAATAAGACTTTTTCCAAATAAACACAATTCTTTTTTCTAAATCCACATTTAGAAAAGAAAAGAAAATACATAGATACATCACCATTCAGCCAGAACTTACAGATATATGATTTTGTCCATATCACCAAATTTAATAGTCTTTTTATCTCCTAACTATGAGGAATTATTACCTCAAAATGTGGATCTGTGGATCGGTACTTTGAGGTATGAAACGCATAGACCTTTCTCGCATTTCTCAGCAAAAACCTATGGCACGTACGAATGGTATAACGACACATATTCAGACCCCTGTGTATGTTTGACATTTATGTTGTCTGCTGCAGGCGCAGAAGACCAGCCGGATGTCCGCGTGGTGCTGTCAGCGTACAGCCAACAGGGGGACCCCTCTCTGTATCAGGTGTACTACAGCGACCTGAAGAACTTCATAGAATCAGTGCTGGACTGCCACCGAGCAGAGCTGTCCCAGCTCTTCTACCCTCTGTTCGTTCACATGTACCTGGAGCTGGTCTACAACAACAATGAGAGCGAAGCCAAGGCTTTCTTTGAGAAGTAAGCATCAGATGTTGTTTGCAGGTGGAATTAATCAGGGACGATATAAAAATCATCTTGTAATTTGATGGTCATTTTTATTCTGTAAGTCTAAAGATGTGGGTTAACCAGTTCCCGTCCTTTTTGCTGATAGGTTTAGCGGTGATCAGGAGTGTTACTATCTGGATGACCTGCGTGTTCTTTGCGGCCTCAGTAAGAAAGAGCACATGAAGGGGAACGAGGCCCTTCTGGATTTCCGCACCAGCCGTTTCGTGTTGCGCATCTCCAGGGACTCGTACCAGCTTCTGAAGAGACACTTGCAGGAAAGACATAATAACCAGATATGGAACATCATTCAAGAGCACTTGTACATCGACATCTTCGACGGCATGCCCCGCAGCAAGGGTCAGATCGACAGCATGTCCGGCAGTCTTGGGGGAGAGGCCAAACGAGAAGTCAATAAAGCCAAGGTTTGATACGAAGAGCAAGCATTTCCATTTGGAAACTATGCCAATCAAAAGGTTGGGATTAGTGAGATTTTTATTAAATGTAATTTATTCTTGTGATGCAAAGCTGATTTTTCAGCATCAGTACTCCAGTCTTTAGTGTCACATGATCCTTCAGAAATCATTCTAAAATGCTTTTTGCATTTTGGGATACATTTTTTCTCAGGATTCTTTGATAAATATAAACTTTTTATAACAATGTACAAGTCTTTACTTTCCCTTTTGATCAATTGAATGCATCCTGGCTAAATAAAAGTGCTAATTTCTTCAAAAAAGTCTTATTAACCCCAAACTTTTGAATGGTATTGTGTATAAGGGATGGGATTAAGATTCTTGATGGATCACAGCAGGAACGTCTGCTCTTTTACATATACTGTTTTACTCTTTCAAAACATTGAAAGAGATTGTAAATGTAAATTGTGCAGGTATGACATCACTTTGTAGGCCAAAACACGGAAGTGAGTTCGCATTTAAGCACTTCTGGTTCCATCGTCCTGAAGTCAATGGGTTTTTTTAATGGGCTTTTGGTTAAATGGCTGAAATAAGGTCTGTGGTGAACACAAGCTCAAGACACTTTCACGTTTTATTCTACAACATAAAATACATCAGTATTGACCCACTTGAGATGTTTTGGAAGCTGTTACGTGTCTTGTGAAAGGGGTTGCTAACAAGTAGCTAAATGGGCCTACAGAGACTGTCGTCAGGGAGATTAAAAAGTCTTTTACAGCCTGGTTATGCTTATAATTGTGCTCTTGCAAACTAGTCAAACTTAAACATTCTGGGAAAATGATTTTAGATAGAAACTGGAAGTATTGTGGGAAGTTAGTGATGGTGACGCTGAAACCATGGGGCCGTGGTGTAGTCCATTTATAGCCTACCTTTAGCTTTTTACTTCTGGCGACTGCATTTAGGCTTCAAAATGCATAAAAGTTGTGTTCATCTGTGATAATTACCTTGATGGACAGAACGTGCAAGTATCACAAACTTTTGTTGATGAGAGAGATGGTTTTTAGCAGTAATCCAAAAGCCTATGGAAAAATCCTATTGGTTTTCTTCTCGAGGGAACCAGTGCGCCGCTAACTGCTGGTTTGTCTACAAAGTGACGCCATACCTACACCACCCCGTGGATATCTCGTATTTTGAAAGTGATTGCGTGTTTTTTTAATGATGTACCGTTTTGTTTCTAATGGTACCAGGTGTTCTACGGGCTGCTGAAGGAGCCAGAGATTGAAGTCCCGCTGGATGATGAAGATGATGAAGCAGAGAATGAGGAAGGGAAGCCCAAAAAGAAGAAAACTAAAAAAGACAGTATAGGCTCCAAGAGTAAGAAACAAGACCCAAACGCCCCTCAACAGAACAGGTATGACAGAAGCTCATCATTCAGCTGCTATGAAAAACCAGCTTGAAATTGCTGGTTCACTACTGTTCAAAATGTTGGGGTTAAGCTTTTTTTGTTTGTTTAAATAAATTAGTACTTTTATTCAGAAAGGATGCATTTAATTGATCAAAAGTGACAGTAAAGACATTTATAATGTTACAAAAACAATACTGTTATCATGGTTTCCACATAAATATGAAGCAGCACAACAGTTTTCAACATTGATGATAATCAGAAATGTTTCTTGTGCATCAAATTTGAATATTAGAATGATTTCTGAAGGATCATGTGACACTGAAGACTGGAGTAATGATGCTGAAAATCACAGGAATAAATTACATTGTAAAATATATTCAAATACAAAACTGTTCACAATGTAAAACATCTAACCGACCCCAAACTTTTGAATGGTTGTGTATATTGGACTTTTCTTTTCATGAGAACTTAAAGATGATGCTTAAAGGGATAGTTCACCCAAAAATGAAAATGCTGTCATTATTTACTCACCCTCAAGTTGTTCCAAACCGGTATTGATTTCTTTCTTCTGCTGAGCACAAAAGAATGAATGAAGAATAGGGGTAACAAAACAGTTGATGGACCACATTGACTTCCATAGTATTTCTTTCTTTCCCATATGGAAGTCAATGGGGCCCGTCAACTGTTTGGCTACCCGTATTCTTTAAAACATCATCTTTTGTGTTCAGCAGAAGAAAGAAACTCATACAGGGTTGGAACAACTTGAGGGTGAGTAAATGATGACAGAATTTTTGGGTGAACTATCCCTTTAAATTATTTGAAATTGTATGTATAGTTTTTTCATAACCCCATTCTTTTCTTTTTCGGGCTGTTATCTAACTGACAGGATCCCTCTGCCAGAGCTGAAGGACTCGGACAAACTTGATAAGATCATGTACATGAAGGAGAGCACCAAAAGAATCCGACTGGGCCCAGATAACCTGCCTTCCATTTGCTTCTACACGTTCCTCAATGCGTACCAGGTTGGCGGTGTTTGTACATGCTTGAGTTTGGTGTTGCTTAACTTTGCACGTGCTGATTGTGTGTTGTCGCTCAGGGTTTGACGGCGGTAGACTTCACTGATGACTCCAGTCTGTTAGCGGGAGGATTTGCAGACTCCACAGTCCGCGTGTGGAGCGTCACACCCAAAAAATTACGCAAAGTCAAATCTGCAGCAGGTACGTACCTTCTTATTACTCTCACAAAAGTTTAAGAGAAAATCTTACTTAGTTTTAACAATCCTATACATTTTATTTTATAAGAGGGTTAGTCCATCCAAAAATGAAAATACTGTCATTTACTCACCCTCATGTCATTCCATGAGACACCATAAGACTTTTGTTTATCTTCGAAACGCAAGTAAAGATATTTTTAATGAAATCTGAGAGATGTCTGTCACTCCATTGAAAGTCTATTTGCCCAAAATCCTGACGGTACAAAAAGTTCATGAAGAGATCCAGGGATGATTTTTCCGTATTTTTGACCCACGTGAACTGCATTAAAGCTACACTATGTGACTTTTCTGTCCACTAGAAGGCGCCAGTTCAAAACAAAGGCGTAGCTGATGATGCCAAGTTTGGGCGCAGTATCTTGGGACATGTGGTCTTCACCTCACACCCGGTGGAAAAGAATCGGGATAGGACTCGGACAGAAATCATGTTCATGAATGTGATTATTAACATTACTGTAGTATGAAGCAGAGCAGGGGCGAGTGTTGTGGAGCTGAGCAAGGCCGCAGGAGCGATTGAAGAGCGGGACTGTTATTATGGCATAGTCGCCGGCGGGACTTTTATTACGACACGGTCGCCGGCACCACTTCCGCTTTTCCAGTCATGAGTATGAGGTAACACAGCTCTGTTTATCATAGATACATTTGAGTGTGCTGAAAAGGAAGTTATGACGTTCGGTCAGTGGCTGCTATGACACTTGTGACACCGTTTCTGCAAAATAAAACCGGAAACCGAGGGTAACGCAGATATGACGCAATTGACAAGCGACTCCTTTACACGCATAACTCACACGTCCCGGTTCATTGGTTAAAATAGCAATTTCTCACGATTTACAAATAGTTGGAAACATTTGGTATATTCTAAGTACTCAACTGAACATAATATTTAACACTGGCCTAGTGGTTTTTGGATATTTTACTGCAAAAATGTTACATAGTCTGAATGGATATTGGAATTACCATAAACAATTTCTAAACAAATATATTTATTTCATGCATGGCTTGCTTACGATGGCTTTGCGTGAGCTTGCGGCTCCATCTAGCGGCTGTATACTCTTAAACCTGGGACACACCAAGGCATTCTCAAATAACGAGCGGCCACTAAAGCCAACTGTGTTGTCGGCTTCGTCTCGGCCAAAAAGCTGTGCTTGAACACACCAAAAGGACTAAAGGCCACTGTCAACAAGCATGTTTGTTCTGTGCGTAAGTAAATATCTGTCTATTTCAGCAGGTATTAATAGTCTCGCTTTCGTCACCTTCCCTTTTATTCCCATGCTCTGACTCGTTTGTTAAGGCTGGTCAAACACTTGAAGATTTTAAGCCCGATTTGCACTCCCAATCGATCGTGGAGCATGGCCTGATAAAAAAAAAGTCTCATGACTTTTTGTCCAAAAATCATCAATTGTGTGGTGTCACACATTTTAATACTCCCTATCGCATCGGAGCCCACACGATCACAAATAATTATCAAACCTGACTGGTATTAAGACTGCCTCTGACGTGATACCCGCCATAGCCAATGAGAGCGAGCAAGCTTCACCAACCGAAGCTGAAACTTGACCGCCACAAACATGCGTATTGAAAAAGAAGAGAGTGAGTATTTTTCTTCCCGTCAAACAAAACTCACACCAGGAGAACCAGCTGACGACGTCAAACATTCTCCGTTTGTCTTTTTTCTTATGCCATGTGAGATCTCGTCTCACTGTGAAATGTTCAACAGGTGTGTGGTCAGGACGACTCTTCTAGTGTGTGCAGGATTATAATGCTAAAAATGTACTTGCTTGACACACAAAACAAACCTCTTTGGATCTTACGGAAGCTCCGTTGAATTAACTTTCAAAAGAGGGACAGAAATCTCTCCATTTGTGTTTCTAAGATGAATGAATGTCTTATGGGTTCGGAACGACATGAGAGTAATTGATTCATTTTTGGGTGAACTATCCCTTTAAAGATGTTTGATTTATAGAACCGTGTAAGTAGTGTATGATGCCTCGCACAATTTGAATCATGCTGTAATTTTCTCTAGACCTGAATATGATTGATAAAGAGTCTGATGATGTTCTGGAGAGGATCATGGATGAGAAGACGGCCAGTGAGTCTAAAATTCTACACGGTCACAGCGGGCCGGTGTATGGCGTCAGCTTCAGTCCAGACAGGTATCAAACATGGCCTCGAAATTAACTTATATCACCATGAAATGCTCCTCTAAGTAATACAGGACAACGGGGGAACATCGACAAAACTATTTTTGCATGATTTGTTATCTTTCAGCAGTTTTGAAGCGTTCTGCCCCAGCTGAGCTGACAGTGTGGTTTAATATTTATCAATCAATCAATCAACTTTATTTATATAGCGCTTTTACAATGACGATTGTTTCAAAGCAGCTTCACAGTGTTAAACAGGACAACATTGCAACAAAATTTGATTTGTCTAGTTTAATTTGGATAGTTTATAGAATTATATATGACCAAATTAATAAATTCTATTTGTATATTTAGTTGAGTAACTTGGATCATAATTTGAGTGTCCCCAAGTTTGAGTGTTTACATTTATGCATTTGGGAGAGGCTGTTATCCAAAGCAAATTACAGTGCACTTATTACAGGGACAATCCCCCTGGAGTAAAGTGCCTTGCTCAAGGACACACTGGTGGTGGCAACTGCTGGGATCGAACCTTCTGCGTGTCAGTTCAGTGGTTTAACCCACTAGACCACCATCTCTACATCTCGTTTAATATCTTCATCTGTCTCTTAGGAACTATCTGTTGTCCAGTTCTGAGGACAGCACGGTCAGACTGTGGAGCCTGCAGACCTTTACGTGTCTCGTGGGGTATAAAGGACACAACTATCCAGTGTGGGACACTCAGTTCTCACCCTTCGGCTATTACTTTGTGTCTGGAGGACATGACAGAGTGGCACGGTACGCTGGATTCTCATTACTGTGATGTTATTATTTAAATCAGCATATACTAATACATATGCTAAATGTGCATATACTAGCATAATGTATAAATATTGTACTGGATGGATGGATAGTTAGTTAGCTAGTATGTTTCTAGCATGTTCTATATTTGGCAACAGTTCTTCTAACTCTAATTGATGGAGTGTGTCGCTTTTCATTTCTTAACCTTCTGAGGTCTGCAAAGTCTCTGTTTTTCTTATCAGTGCAAAAGGGACTCAAAATACTCAGTCGATTTTGGTAATTCAGGCAAGTGATATACATTATAATTGGTTAAGTTTCTACTTTTATTTGGGTACATTCCCAGGCTCTGGGCGACGGATCATTATCAGCCACTGCGGATATTTGCTGGGCATCTGGCTGATGTCACCTGCACGCGATTCCACCCCAACTCGAACTATGTGGCCACAGGCTCCACCGACCGCACTATACGCCTCTGGGATGTCCTGAATGGAAACTGTGTCCGCATTTTTACAGGTCACAAGGTACTGAAGGCTTCCAAAGGTGACTGAATGAATGATATCAGCACTGCACAGGAAATCCCATTAATCCCATTTGCTTTGAATTTGCTTTGCATCTCTCTCTCCGTCTCTGTGAAGTTCTTTCGTTATTTGTTTACTCCCTCTCGGGTGTTTTTTTTTATTTATTTTTTTTTTTTATTTTGTTGTGTTTCATTTTATATTAGTTCTGTTTAGCTTTATTTTTATCTTTAGTTTTAATTTTATTTCAGTTTCTAATCTAATTCTAATTCTAATATTTAATAATTAGTTTTAAAATTTCAATTAACTTTAACTAAATCAAACTATAAATCTTTTTCAATAAAAACATTGTTCCCTGACTTAATATGTCATTTTAAACCCATCACTGACAAACCTGCTCAACTCTTCTTTCTTATATCCATGCTTTGCAGTTTATCACCCAATGACCCTTGTATACCCCAAATTTTTCTACAAGTAATAATAAAAAGTGGTTGTGTATGATTTCAGGGGCCCATCCATTCTCTAGCATTCGCACCTAATGGAAAGTTCCTGGCCTCTGGATCCACAGATGGGAGAGTTTTACTTTGGGATCTTGGGCATGGGCTGATGTTCGGAGAACTGAAGGGCCACACAGACACTATTTATGCCCTCAAGTTCAGCAGAGACGGAGAAATCCTCGCATCAGGTTAGGACTGCTGACTGCTGTATTTCAAGGTCATGTTTATGTCCACAGATTAAGACTAGTTTTGATTGGATTGATGTAAAGTGTTGTTACAGTATCATATTTGATACAGGCCTTTAAATTATCAACTGATTGATAGTTTATATTTTTTAGCAAGTAAAAAGACACTGAATATAATTCTAAAATGGTACATGTGTCTTTTTGCCTTGAAATCTTTACTGCTTTTTATGATATAAGGTTATATTTTTATATAGGCGATTGTCAAGACTGACTCACACAGTGTTCAGAGTCCCTGGCCGCGCCAGCAGCAGTATCAGGAGCGTTCACTCAAACAAACCAATTCAGAAGGTGGTCTATAAAACATTTCAGACAAAACTGGACAAGTATAAATGCATCTGGTTGTTTAAACCACATATGTAAATTTCACTCCTGGCAAATTGTTAAAAAATAAACGCGTGAGAGCGTGTTATAGGCTTTTTGTAGCCAGATCCGACGGCGTGACTGCAACATGCGACGCCGCAAATGAGTAGCCTACACTCAACACTCAAACGGCCATAGTGAAACTAAAAATAAGTCTTAGATGCTCAAAAACAAATGGCGTGCGTCTCAATCAGCTCCCTAGTTCAGTAGTCAGGGCACTGATCAGGACATAAGGAAATGGGCTGATCCCAGATCAGTGCCCTGACTACTGTACTAGGGAGCTGATTGAGACACACATAATCATCTTCAATAAAATGAATGAGACTAAATGATCTTACCAGTGCTTAGCTCGCTTTTTCTCATATTGCGACTTTGATCTTGAAATGAGATGATTATGAATAAAATGCAGCTCATATCTGTTGGTGAACTCGTGCATCGATTTATAGCTATTCATTTCCCGGAGAGGTGTAAGGTAAGACAACCAGCATGTTTTATTTTTATTTTATTTGTTTAGATTGTGTAACTCATTGTCGACCACTAACTGCTTGGTTGTCACTTTTAAAAAATAAAAACTTTAGTTTAGAAAAACAAAAAAAATATCCAAACATTTTTCTAAATGAACTTAATAAAGAAACTAAACGAAATATAACTACTTTGACATTAAAAACCAAGCTGAACTGTTTTAATGACTGCAGCAGTGAGTCATAAGGAGGATTTAAAAAACAAATGTAACACAGGCTGCAGTCGGACTCGGACCGGGCTAGGGCCTAGAACTGAAGCCCGTGCAGGGCTCAAAGCTTACCAAAATCCGCCGACTCCAAAAAAATAAATAAATAAATATTTATTTTTTAAAAATGCCCAAAAACTTTAACTGGGAAAATAATGTAATATATTTGAATGAGCCACTTTAAGTGCAAAAAGTGCCTAATATAAAAGATCGGAAAAAGCACCATAATTGACAGGCATTTTACACGTTATTAACACACCACTGCCAAAATGTGTGATACTGTACAATAATCCGCCAATAAAAAAATAACAACAATGCGTTTAGCTTTGCTCTGACAAAATAACAGTACATTCGGGAAGTAGAACACTCTTTCAGCAGCTGTTGGGGTTGCTGCAGATGTCCTGAGTGTGTATATGATGATGGACAGGAGTCATGGTTATATTTATAAAGAGTCTTCGAGTCACAGGTGTAACCCTTGTTTGAGAGTTGGTTCACTCTCCCACTCTTTACTGTAGATACAGCTTACTGTAGCCTACTTATATATATATATGCCACTTTAGCATAGCGATCTCTTGAATATACAGTCAGCTACGAGTTATCTCGGTAAAAACCTTGCTGTCCTGATATGAATGAGCGCGTCTACCTGTTGATTGCTGATTGGCTGAAAGTCCCTCATCCGCGGGGACCTGCCCAACCGGGCAACACCGTTGGGCAGGTCCCCGCGCTCATCCGCGGGGACCTGCCCAACCGGGCAACACCGTGTGTGATTTGTGCTCTGAACCATGTGCAGGCGCGATGGATCGCGTAGTAACCAATAGGGTGTTGGAATGGTATATGTTTACACTTCTCATCCAACCAAAGTCAAGTACGATAATTTGAATATACTCCCGGGTTTATTCTGATACAAAACTTAATGCTAATCGCTGAAGTAACCCTTTAAAGGCACAATATGTAATTTTCAATGAAAACCATAGGCGTAGCTTATAGACGTCTTGTTTTTGCAGGGTCATGGGAGTTGTCTTCACCTCAAAAGAATACGATGGGACTCGGGCAGGAATCATATTCACTGATGAGCTAATGTTTTAAAGATTAATTAACGTATACTGTAGTATGAAGCAGGGTGGGGCTGAAAGCCGTTGAAGTGGAACGAGGCCACTGGAGCAATTTGCTAATTAGAGACGAGCGCTACACACGGCTCGAGAGCAGAGGAGCTTTTATTACGCCGCAGACGACGTTTCCACTTCCGCATACAGTCCCTGACAAAAGTCGTGTCGCTTATCTATTTTGTAGAAACACCTGCTATTAACCTGACTTTTAATTCATCAATTGGTGTTAGAAATAGCTCATATGAAAAGCTAAAACTCTCCCAAATGATGTTTAATGCACTGAAATAAATTAGTTTCACTGAAAAAAGATTGATCATTTAATCAAGACAGAAAGGTCAAATTTTGGCAAGACAAAAGTTTTGTCGCCTATACAGAAATTGAACAAATGTCAGCAAATTAAGTAGTGCTGCTGTGAGATCCAAATGTAATATCTTGTATGACTTCCATGAGCTTGAAGGACTGCATCCATGCGGTTTGGCAAGGACTCTTTCAATTTATTGATGAAGTCATCAGGAATAGCAAAGAAAGCAGTCTTGCATGCCTCCCAGAGTTCATCAATATTCTTTGGTTTCGTCTTCCATTCTTCCTCTTTCATCCTACCCCACATATGCTCCATGATGTTCATGTCTGGTGACTGGGCTGGCCAATCCTGGAGCATCTTGATCTTCTTCGCCTTGAGGAACTTTGATGTGGAGATGGAAGAATGCGATGGAGCACCATCCTGCTGCAGAATTTGGCCTCTTTTATGTTTGGGAATATAAGAGGTAGCTAAGATTTCTTGGTATTTTAGACTATTGAAGTTGCCTTCCACCCTGCAGATCTCTCACACACCCCCATACTGGATGTAACCCCAGACCATGATTTTCCCCCACCAAACTTCACTGTTTTCTGGGTGAATCTCGGATCCATGCGGGCTCCAGTAGTTCTCCTGCAATATTTGCGGCCACTGTGGTGTAATTCAACAGAAGATTCATCTGAAAAATCCACCTTCTGCCACTTTTCCAGCGTCCATCCTTTTAGCAGGCTGTGGGCTTTGGCAAATGCCACACGGTTTTTCAATTGTCTTTTGTTTAGTGCTGGCTTCTGGGCACTGATTCGACCATGGAGGCCATTTCAAGACAGAATCCGACAAACTGTTCTGGTTGACACAGGGACTTCAGGTGACCAGGTCTCGTGGAGCTCTGCTGCAGTGGAAAATGGGCTGGCCTTGGATTTTCGAGCCAACAAACGGTCCTCTCGAGCAGTTGTCTTGCAGGGTCTGCCTGACCTGGGCTTGTCATAAACGTCTCCAGTCTCTTCAAATCTTTATTTTATCCTCTGTACTTGACGCTGAGACACTTTGAAGGTGTCTGCCACATCAGCAGTGGATCTGGTCTTCAGCCTCTTGATAATTAAAACATTAGTCTTAGGGTGAATCTTAGGCATGTTTGCAGAGGTCTAGTTGCAGTTGATGTGAAGGTCTAGTGCACTGGGGTTCTTTTTATACACACCTGAGATCTAATTGATCCATTACTAGTCACAGGTGAAGCTCATATGACAAGGCGACAACACTTATGTCTTTGCAAAAATGGACTCAATGGGCTTTACCAAGCTGTGAATATTAGAATATTTTTTGACAGTTTCATTTTGCACTGAAACATTATTACAAAAGCTGTTGGGATTAAAATGAGCCATTTCTTGTAAAAAAAATCTTGATAAGAAATATATTTCAGCGGCACTTCAGGTCAATTTTTACACAAGCGACAAGACTTTTGTCAGGGACTGTATGTGGGGTAACGCAGCGCTGTTTTATCATATTACATACATTTGAGTGTGTTGAAAAATTTAATAATGTGCGTTCGGTTACTATGAGACACTTGTTCACACTGCAGTGAGCTAGATCGATATTAGGTATGATACTCGCGATAAATCAAGAAAACAAGATTTAAACAATAAGATTAACTGTGTTGAGCTATTTAACAATGATTAGTTGATGAATGTATCCAAACAGCTGCTCACCTGTTAAATAAAACACATAATATATTAAAGCGTCTTTAGTGTTTCCATGGTTTTGGAAATCGTGGGTAAGAAGTCATTGACATGTCGGTCCGTGCCCTGGTTAAAAGTGCTTATTTCTCTGGATTTAAACATTCTTGGAAACATTTGTGATAATGTACACAAGTCAACAAAATATATAACATTGTTCTAGTGGTTGTTTTAATCTGAAAATTAAACATATTGTGCCTTTTAATATATTGTAAGTAATATTTCATGATGAACACTTACTGGACAGAAGCAACTTAGGTTTGTTTGATTATCCATACATATCATTATTGTAGTGCATTGCATTATGCCTGACACAAACACTTGAGAGCTTTGATCTTCTAATGTAATTTGTTATTGGGAGATATGTAGTGATAACTGATATTTATATGCATTTTTATGCGAGTAGTCTGCCATACTGTTATAAAGATCTCATTGGTTTGCATTGCGAGCTATCAGAATTTCACCTTTTTGGCCATATAAATATCAGTAACTTGAGGCATTTTTATCCCCCGATAATGAGCTCCATATTCTTTTAAATCATACTATATGAGCCATAAAAGCTTTGTGTCAAATTTGATACTCAAAACACATATGCACATTTTTGTTTGAAGGTTACTAAACTGTTCCATATCAAATAAAAAAAATGTCTGACTATTGTTTCATACCTCAAGTCAAGCTTGAAATGCTGTGTCTTTTGTTCCAGGCTCTATGGATAACACGGTTCGGTTGTGGGACGTCATGAAGGCTTTCGATGATGTAGAGACGGACGACTTCACTGCAGCGACGGGCCACATTCACCTGCCTGATAACTCTCAGGAGCTGCTGCTGGGGACGTACCACAGCAAATCCACACCTGTCACACACCTGCACTTCACCAGACGCAACCTGCTACTGGCCGCAGGAGCCTACAACTCCCAGTGAAGTCACATATTTCAGAGGACAATGACCTTATGTAGCTACGTGTTTTTCATAAATGGTGCTTGTTATTTAAAGATTATCACTCACCCTAACATGTGAAATGGGTTCAAGCGAAGGGAAAGAACGAATCATGCACTGAGCATACCTGGGAGCAGCGACCAATATCTCTCTCATCATTCAAATGCTGATCCTAGAGCTTACACCTTGTGCTCTTAACCTTCTCTTCCATGCTTGTTTTCAAGGTCCTTAAGCATCAGATGTCTCAAAATGACATGGCTGGTCTCCTTTTGTCAATTTAAACTTTTCCATTCTAATTCAGAAATTGGTCTTTGCGATGTATGCTGTTCATGTTTTGTGTACGAGCTTTTATACTAGTGCCTCAAATTGTAAATAAAACAAGTTTTCTACACAGCGTTCGTTGGGTACAAGCGATTTATTTTATTCTTTACATAGTTGAACTGAAGTTATGAGGTCAAAACAAGGACATCCAGCTTCCCCTCCGCTCATTCTGCATTCATAAAACATCCTGACGAGAAAGAGGAAAAGAGTTGGAATGGAATTGGAAATTTATGTTCATTTAAATTCAATTCAGGTGGAACTTACTATAAATTAACTTGATGTCACAGCCTTTTGCTTCTTGGGCTTCAATTTAAAGAAGAGGATAATGGCAGCAATACTGGCGTATGTGGCCAACACACACTGGAGTCAAGGGAGGGAAAGAGTTCAGTTCACAAAAAGTACTTTTCATTTATTGGAAAAGGCAATGTATAGAAAATCGTTTCTACCACCTAATAAGAAATAATAGTGCATTCTCGCAATTCTGAGGGGGGAAAAACAATATGCTGTGGGATATAGACAAGCAATTGAGTGCAAGAAGTCTAAATTGTGATAACTTGCAACTAAACGTCAACCTTTATAACTCGCAATTCTGAGTTTATTTTTATAGAAAAGCTTACTATTAATATTCAACCTTTTTAACTCACAATTCTGAGGAGAAAAGGCAAGAATTGTGAGAACTCACTATTCAAATTCTAACTTTAACCCACAATTTTTAGTTTATATCTTGCAATTCTAAAGAAACAGAAAAAAGAACAATTGTGAGAAAAACCTCTTGAGTCGATACCTCACAATTCTGAGGGGGAAAAGCCAGAATTGTGAGAAAAAACTAACTATTAATATTCGACCTTTATAACTCGCAATTCTGAGGAGAAAAGGCCAGAATTGCGAGAATTCACTATTAAAATAAGAACTGTATAACTCGCAATTCTAAATAAAATAAAACATTTGTGAGAAGAGATAACCTCAATTAAAATTCGACCTTTATAACTCGCAATTCTGAGAGTGGAAAAGCCATAAGTGTGAGATGAAAACTATTAAAACTAACTTTTTATTCCGTGGTGGAAACGATCTTCCATAGCAAAGCATATTTTATTTAAACTGCATAATTATTTCAATTCCACTTACATTCCTCCTGCCTGTGATTGTGTAGGAATTGAAGTACTTGGCGATGCCAGTGAACTGGTGTTGAGTTCCAGCGTCGTGTCCACCCATGATTTCTGTGCGAATCTGCTGATCAAGAAATCATAAAGGATTATTAATACAATACGAGCACGCATAGTTTATCATTCTTTACGCAAGGTCACGAAGAATGCGTAAATGACAAACTGCTCATTGGAGTAATAGCAGGATGTTTTTGTGAAATGTAGCTGTAGTTTTAACATGAGACTTTATATGTAATTTCTATAATGTTAGATATTAAGTGTTAGATATTACAATATGCCTAAACCACCTCACCTCGTTTGCTAAAACATACGCCTTTATTGTTAATGCGGCCTCTGTGCTTTACTAAGCAGAATATAATCGTTTTGCAAGCAATACAAAAGCCCCGCTTTCTAAAACATGCTGCGGGAAAATATATTTATGTTAAAATTTGAGACATGACTTACCAAGCAAACTGGTGCCCTTCAATGGAGGAGAGGCCGGAAAGTGAATGCTTTAAGGAAATCCCACCTTCGTGGTGATATCTTGAATAAACTGTGCTCATTGGATGACACTCACGTCAATCGCTTTTTACACTAAAACGATAGGTTTACAGAGACGCCAATCTGTTAATCCAGTCATCCTATTGGTTGATTCTTTGTCTTTTCTCTGCAATCATAAATCCCGCCTCTCGATGTTAACGTCCGGGTCATGATGGTTGCACGCTTGTGAGAAACATGTGAGATTTACTTACATGAGAGCTTTTTACACCGATCTACATAAAGTTTTAAAACGTGAGTAAATTAATTTGGTAGTTACCGCTGGGGGGTTGATGACATATGCTGTGTAAATGTAAGGAATATATGTTGATTAAACGTTGTATTATAGTAACGTTAACGGTAACGTTATATGTTATGTTTCTCATGTGTCGACATGGTCAGTTTAAATAGCAGATACGTGAATTGCTGTTAACATGGTTATTCATGTTAATAAAATAATACAAATATGTTTTATCCCTTTGTTGCGTGATTGGAAACCACTAGAGTCCTTTTATTTAGGTAAATGGTAAAGAATGGCATCTATCGAGGAAGATTTCCCCCGTGGCGGTGCATTGAAGAAGACCACTGAGCCCAAACACGCTAAGACACATGATGTGGACAATCTTTTTGATGTAAGATTATGATTACGATTATGATGACTACAGCAGTTATTTTAATTAAGATCAATGAGCAAACAGTTGCTTGCACAGCTTGTTATAATTGTAATGTACATTTCTATTTTATAGACACGTGAAACAGTGGTTAAAAGGAAGAAGAAGAATGATGTGGAACAAAATGAAGAGAGACAACCTAAAAAACAGAAAGTGGACGGAGAGAATTTAAAACTTAATACTGCCACTAATGTGGAAATTCTTCATCTTCGGGTAATTGTGTGTGTGTGTGTGTGTGTGTGTGTGTGTGTGTGTGTGTGTATATCATATACATAATATATATATATTATGTATATGTTTATATATGTATGTATGTGTGTGTGTGTGTGTGTGTACAATACGATATTATTCTGTTACTCCAAGGTTAACAAAAATGTTTACTGTTGATTAAAATGCTAAATTTAGCATTACATTGGGGGTGCAAATGAGTAGGACTTGGTGCTGGTAACCCAATGCACAGGACAATGAGGATACCAGAATAAAAATATTCATGATTCTGAAGCTGAAAATACAGAATTGTTTTAGATGAATATGCTTGCACTCTGTCACTGACTATATATATTTTAAATAATGTAGGCCACTTTTACATAAAAACATAAAATTTGGCATTATCAGGACCCAAAAAGATTTCCTCATTGTGTTATTGTACATTATTTATAGTAGCTTAATGTAGTACTGGCACTGAAACGTTTTTTTTTTTTTTGCAGATAAACTACACACAATAGATATTGTTGCTTTTTTGTGTTGCGTTATATTTTGACGTGATATATTATTACACCCCTTTATTTATATATATATATATATATATATACACATACATACATACATACATACATATATACAGTCAGTCCCTGACAATCAATTGGTGTTAGAAATAGCTCATATGAAAAGCTAAAACTCTCCCAAATGATGTTTAATGCACTGAAATAAATTAGTTTCACTGAAAAAAAGATTTATCATTTAATCAAGACAGAAAGGTCAAATTTTGGCAAGACAAAAGTTTTGTCGCCTATACAGAAATTGAACAAATTTACTGCAAATACAAAAATATGTCAGCAAATTAAGTAGTGGTGCTGTGAGATCCAAATGTAATATCTTGTATGACTTCCATGAGCTTGAAGGACTGCATCCATGCGGTTTGGCAAGGACTCATACAATTTATTGATGAAGTCATCAGGAATAGCAAAGAAAGCAGTCTTGCATGCCTCCCAGAGTTCATCAATATTCTTTGGTTTCGTCTTCCATGCTTCCTCTTTCATCCCACCCCACATATGCTCAATGATGTTCATGTCTGGTGACTGGGCTGGGCAATCCTGGAGCATCTTGATCTTCTTCTTCTTGAGGAACTTTGATGTGGAGATGGAAGAATGCGATGGAGCACCATCCTGCTGCAGAATTTGGCCTCTTTTATGGTTGGGAATATAAGAGGTAGCTAAGATTTCTTGGTATTTTAGACTACTGAAGTTGCCTTCCACCCTGCAGATCTCTCACACACCCCATACTGGATGTAACCCAAGACCATGATTCAATCACCACTGTTTTCTGGGTGAATCTTGGATCCATGCGGGCTCCAGTAGTTCTCCTGCAATATTTGCGGCGACTGTGGTGTAATTCAACAGAAGATTCATCTGAAAAATCCACCTTCTGCCACTTTTCCAGCGTCCATCCTTTTAGCAGGCTGTGGGCTTTGGCAAATGCCACACGGTTTTTCAATTGTCTTTTGTTTAGTGCTGGCTTCTGGGCACTGATTCGACCATGGAGGCCAATTCGAGACAGAATCCGACAAACTGTTCTGGTTGACACAGGGACTTCAGGTGACCAGGTCTCGTGGAGCTCTGCTGCAGTGGAAAATGGGCTGGCCTTGGATTTTCGAGCCAACAAACGTTCCTCTCGAGCAGTTGTCTCGCAGGGTCTGCCTGACCTGGGCTTGTCATAAACGTCTCCAGTCTCTTCAAATCTTTTTTTTATCCTCTGTACTTGACGCTGAGACACTTTGAAGGTTTCTGCCACAACAGCAGTGGATCTGGTCTTCAGCCTCTTGATAATCAAAACTTTAGTCTCAGGGTGAATCTTAGGCATGTTTGCAGAGGTCTAGTTGCAGTTGATGTGAAGGTCTAGTGTACTGGGGTTCTTTTTATACACACCTGAGATCTAATTGATCCATTATTAGTCACAGGTGAAGCTCATATGACAAGGTGACAACACTTATGTCTTTGCAAAAATTGACTCAATGGGCTTTACCAAGCTGTGAATATTATAATATTTTTGACAGTTTAATTTTGCACTGAAACATTATTACAAAAGCTGTTGGGATTAAAATGAGCCATTTCTTGTAAACAAATCTTGATAAGAAATATATTTCAGCGGCACTTCAGGTCAATTTTTACACAAGCGACAAGACTTTTGTCAGGGACTGTGTGTATATATATATATATATATATATATATATATATATATATATATATATATATATATATATATATATATATATATATATATATATATATATATATATATATATATATATATATATATATATATTATCTTTTAATAAAAACATTTTATTATTAAAACAAGCAAAATACGAAATGAGTCATGCCATTGCACTTGAGTCTAATCACCCAGGTTTCTTTCCTAATTCCTCTGTCTAGAATCTGAAGATTGGCACTCTGATGCTGGGTTGTGTGAAGGAAGTGTCAGAGTTTGAGTTGGTAGTTGCTCTCCCAAGTGGTCTCGTTGGTTACCTGCCAATCTACAACATCTGTAATTCCTACACCAACATTCTTAATAAAAGACTGGACTCTGAAGACAGTTTAGAGGTAACGACTGCACTAGGAAAGAAACTAAAAACACATGCAAAACTTATTGTATATGTAACCGTGTAATGCATTTTTTGTGTGTGTGTTTGTCTACTCTTCTTAGGAAGTCGTCCCTCTCTCGCAACTACTTACTCCTGGAATGCTGGTCAGATGTGTCGTGTCGTCTTTAGACTCCCGTAAGGAGGGTCATGTTAGTCTTAAAGTGTCAATCAACCCAAAAGAGGTTAACAAGGTGTTGAGTTCAGGCACTTTGAAACCTGGAATGGTGAGTTATATTCGATATCGTTGTTTTTTTTTTTTTATGACTAATGCCAATATCTTAGAGAGCCGGATGGATGATAGTCAATATAAAGCTGAGATATTTTTATATATTCTTATTTATTTTACTTGGACTCTGAAATCTTATTATAGTATTTTTCACAGATAAAGAAATTGTAAAAAAATATATATATATAATATATATATATATATAAGGAAGTAAACACTAACTAACTGCACATTACTCCAGTCTTCAGTGTCACATGGTCCTTCAGAAATCATTCTAATAAGATGATTTGGTTTTAAAGAAACTTTTATTATTGTGCTGCTTCATATTTTCGTGGTAACTGATACATTTATTTTTTTCAAAATTCTTTGCTAAATGAAAAATTCAAAAGAACAGCATTTATTTGAAATTACATTTTTTGTCACATTGAAGTCACTGTTACTTTAATGATTAGTCACTCGTGAACTAAGATCAAACCCTCTTAATGTTTCAGGCGCTGTGTGGTTGCGTGGAGAGTGTTGAAGATCACGGATACCTGGTTGACATCGGAATCGGTGGCACTAAAGCTTTCCTGCCCAAAAAGAGCACAGCCTCAAAACAAGGTAGAGAAACAGGCACGAATATAGCAACATGACATCTGATTTGTGCATAAACTGTTTATCATAGTTCATTGACTAAATGAATCATCCACATCTTAATGGATGGAATAGGATTACCTGTAGTTTACTTAAAATTTTAAATTGCCATAATTTACTCGCCTTCAAGTCATTCCAAACCTGTATGGCTTGAGCTAGTCCTAGAATATTAAAAATAAAATACATGAATATTATAAAAATTTTACCTTTTATATCATGTTACGTCATAAGACAAGTTTGGGATGGCAATAACAGGATTTCTCATTTTTGGGTGATCTGTCCCTTTAAGGATATGCCTGGGTCAGGATAAATGCGGCATTATGATGGTATGTTTCCTGTTTGTCTCAGATATGAATGTTGGTCAGTACGTGTCGGTCCTGATCGAGGAAGTCAAGAACGATGGACGTGTGGTCCGTCTGTCCCAGAATCCCCAGGCTCTCACGAAGGCCTGTGCTACGGCTCAGCATGGATGGACTCTAGACACCCTTCTGCCCGGACTTCTGATCCGCTCGTGTAAAGAGGGTAAGCAGGGTCCCAGCAGGTCCTTACAAAGTGGTACAAATTCTGTTTTATCAAAACTAAGGCCATCAAAAGTTTCATATGTTAAATGATATAAGAAAAGTTAATTAAAAATTTCAAGAGGTCGGATGACCTTGCAAATACCCTGGTAAGTCAGTTGGATGTAACACTCTAAGAGTGAAGTGTAATGGAGTACTACAGTTGGGTCTGGATGCAAAAACTCCATGCAGGTTTTTTTTTTTTTTTACAGTAACTTTTTAACTTTTAAAATCAGCCTTACTGTGAGCTACGAGGTTGTTAATTGGTGATGTTTGCCTCTTTTCAAGCCGTCAGTCAGTGTTATTTCAACTTAAAATAATTGTGTTTTAAAAACTGTTATGAAAAACTACATTACCCATGATGCTGTAGAAGGCATTAAACCAGCAGAACACATTAAAAGCACCCTTTAGTTCTGCCTGTTCCCATTAAGCACTACGAATGAAAACGTGAAACGCTGCTGAAAATGTGGGTGGGCACAGTAGTACTCTATGGTCAATGCTAAACTTCTTCCCCTTTCCTAGTTTAGTGTACGACTGTATGTAATCTGTTTATATGTTGAATTCCCTTTTTACAAGTGTTCAAGATCAATCAGTACGTTTACATGGACAACAATACTCCGATATTAATCTGATTAAGACCATACTCTGATTAAGAAACTACCATGTAAACAGCGATTTCTAATTACCTTAATCCGATTAAAGCCATACTCGAATTAAACAAAAATCGAATTAAGACATGTGGAGTATGCCTATTTTAGTCGCATTATCGAAGTGCATTGTAGACATGTACACACCTTAATCTAACTATTAACGTCGTTTGGATTTTTCGCCGCATTTTGCGACAGGACACATACACTCAGTGGTCAACCGTTTGACGGCAAACAAGAGAAGCATGGCTTCAAGCAAGAATGACATGCTGCCGACTGAAAGCACAGAGGAGGCCTGTTGCTGGAGAACTTGTATCCGCCGTCGTCTATTTGCACGTATAGCATGGACAATTAACTGCACTTGAAACTCTCGTAAAATTAAAAATGAAACACCCAAAACTGTATGTGGTACCATAACAAAGACGAACTGCGTGAAATTCTTGAGGGAACGTCGGACGGCGTGGCATGGAGACGTAATGACGTGTGCTCTTAATCGATTTATGTTCTATAACATGTAAAATGGGAACATGAACGGATTACTCTAAAAGCAACTCATGTAAACACCTTAATCAGATTATTGTCTTATTCAGAATAAGGTCAATAATTAGATTACTGCTGTCCATGTAAACGTAGTCAATGTCTTTTGCCTTTGAGCCATTAATATAGCTGTCTGCTGATGTCTTGTCATGCCAGGTTACTCCTCACGGGCTTATTGTGACGTTTCTTTCATCCTTCACCGGAGTTGTTGATTTTCTTCACCTTGATGAGGAGAAGGCGTCGACCTACAGCCAAGGACAGGAGGTATGAGTACAAAGACCATAGAAATAGTGCTTCACAATTGTTGCAAAGTGTTTTTGTTTGATGGGTTTTTACCTGAAAATTTTTATTGTTAACTTAAACTATTTAATTGTAATAAAAATTGGGCTAAAAATATATACACCGATCAGGCATAATATTATGACCAGTGAAATGAATAACACTGATTATCTCCATCACGGCACCTGTTAGTGTGTCGGATATATTAGGCAGCAAATTAACATTTTGTCCTCAAAGTTGATGTGTTAGAAGCAGGAAAAATGGGCAAGTGTAAGGATTTGACCGAGCTTGACAAGGCTGAAATTGTGATGACTGGGTCAAAGCATCTCCAAAACTGCAGCTTGTGTGGGGTGTTCCTGGTCTGCAGTGGTCAGTATCTATCAAAAGTGCTCCAAGGAAGGAACAGTGATGAACCGGTGACAGGGTCATGGGCGGCCAAGGCTCATTGATGCACGTGGGGAGTGAAGGCTGGCTTGTGTGGTCCGATCGAACAAACAAGCCACTGTAGCTCAGATTGCTCAAGATGTTAATGCTGGTTCTGATGGAAAGGGTGAGGTGCATCACAGTTTGTTGTGTATGGGGCTGCATAGCCGCAGACCAGTCAGGGTGCCCATGCTTACCCCTGTCAACCACCGAAAGCATCATCAGTGAACACCAGAACTGGACCACGGAGCAATGGAAGAAGGTGGCCTGCTTAAAGGATCTGCTGCTAACATCTTGGTGCCAGATACCACAGTACACCTTCAGGGGTCTAGTGGAGTCCATGCATCGACAGGTCATGGCTGTTTTGGCAGCAAAAGAGAGACCAACACAATATTAGTTATGCCTGATCGGTGTGTGTATATATATAAATATTAGATTGGAAAACATACACTTTTGTTATGCATCTTTGGCCCTGCCCACTGCCGTGTGAGATACAGGACTACAGATAATGTTACCTTCCGAATTATCCTAATTCTAGGAATGAGGTTATTGATTTTCAGCAATGTGAATGTCGGCAGTTGATCATTATTTATTTGTATTAAATACATTTCACTGTGGATTCTTTGGTAAATAAGTCACAATTTTGGCGCGGTCTTTGTCTCGACAGTAATTCTGTTAATTCTACTGCCTGATCTGTGACCAGTGATTCTGAAATGTAACGATCCATGTAGTCAGTAAATCAAGCCAGTGACTTAACAATCAACTTCACATTGTTTCTCTTAGTAGTGTTAAAATCTGTTTATTTAAATTGTGATTTAAATTATGTATAGAAATCAATCAAACAACTCTCCCTTTATAATCGCTGGATTCTCGCCAAAACTCCGATTGTAATCAATAACGCTGTCTACACTGCACATAATCTCTTATGTACATTGTGTTTGCACTGTTAGTTATGATGAAAGAAGTTGACAAAATCACTGCATTCATGCACTCAACAGATGTCTGTCATCAGCTAATGCTCATTACTGCAACCTTTCATGCCAAAGGAGTAGATCTATAATGCTATAATCAACACTTTTCACGATTTGTTTATCTTGACAGCTGTAATCGTAAAAACATGCTAAAAGTTTTCGAGAGAGTTACACATGTAATACTAGGCTATTTCATATGCAAAGATGTTAGCCAATCAAAGCAGTGGGCGTTCACACTGAAGTCTCACTTCAGACACCCCCCTTCAAAGAGCATTCACATCAGAGGCTAAAATCAGGGTAGGAAAAATGCCTTTTCTAATGTAAAAATCATACTAACATAAGTGCACCTCAGGAAACATAAAACAAATTCAGTTCATTAGCCCTTTAAGATAAACAAAAAGTAATAAAAATGACATAATAAAAAAAAACATAATTACTCAATTTTACAAAAATGTAAAATTAAGTTCTTTCTTCATTTTCCCACTCTTTTCAGGTCCTGGCAAGGGTTCTGCATGTGGAGCCGTCCACGCGGCATGTGAGCTTGTCCCTGCGCAGCCATCTCCTGCCACCAGGGGGCGCTGTGCTGGATGAGTTCTTCACTCAGCGGGTGGGTGAGGTGGTGCAGGGCTGTAAGATGACTGATTTGCACTATCACTCAGGAGCCTTGATGAAGATGCCGGATGGTACCAGAGCTTTTGTGCATGTGAGTATGAAGCAGATACTGTCAATGATGCACTACACACTAGTGAATGGAGAAACAAAGCTTCCTGAAACTCGGAATCTGTTGAACCAGTTGCTTTGCAAAATGATTCATTGTTTTGAAGTGATTGAATCGTAAAGGCTGGTGGCAACTGCTGGTCTAAATGCAATGAAAAGCTCATTTATAATGCAGTGGTAGTTTGGAATCATTGAGATTTCTTTCAATTTTAAAGTTTTAGTAATTTTTTTGTATGGTTTTTATTAATATTATTTTTTTATATCGTTTTTTCTTTGTTCATTGCTGTCTTGTCAGATTGCTGCAATTAAGTGTTTAATTTTTATTTTATTTCAGTTAACATTTAAAAAAATTGTTTTGTTTTAGGTTTACAACACCTTATACAAGCTAATTGCCAATGTTTTCATGAAAGTCTAGTCTATTAAATGTAAACTAAAATAATTAAACATCATTAAACATGAAGGTTCTGTAAAATTAGTGTTTTTATCCATTTATAGTGCTTGATTTGGGTGTTATTAGGCAGGGATTTGGCAGTGTACGTAATTAGAATCAATTAAATATAATTCTTGTTTTTGTATTATACCACTATAAGTAATAAAATTCATTAAAAATGACCCTGCATTATTAAAACCAACCCAAGATCAGTTAAAGGGATAGTTTACTCCCGCCTCAATCCATCCTAGGTGTATATGACTTTCTTCTTTCAGCCAAACACAATTCAGAGTTATATTAAAACATCCCAGCTTTATAATGGGAGTGAATGGTACCTTGTTTTTGAAGCCCAAAAAAGTGCATCTATCCATCATAAAGGTAATCCATATGTATCCTGGGGGTAAATAAAGGCCTTCCTTTTGTAAGAAAAAATCCATATTTATAACTATAATCACAGGCTTCCATCACTTTTAAATGATTTAAAAAACGTAAGACATAACTTCTGCTGAAATCACATCAATTGGCGATTTTAATACAATCTGCCAACTACTGATTTGAAATAAAAGATTTGCGAATGTTTCAAAGCTTCACGAAGCAGCGTTTCATTATTACACACATGCACAGCCACTCTGTGAGTCTGACGTTTATTTCCTTTTTGCATGTAGAAAAACCTCATGAAGGAGCCATCAGAAGAGTTCAACCCAAACCGCTTGCTGTCCCAGTCTGAACACTCTCTGAGGATCATCGATTACAGTCCTTTGGAGCAAATTCACCTGGCCACGCTGCGTAGGTTGGTTGATATGACGTCGCTATGTGGTTTTTAGGGTGTTCTGGGTGGAAAGCTTGTTTTATGATTTGTTCTGTTTTATAGGAGCACTATTGAAACAACCTTCTTCAGATACCAAGACATCAAAGTTGGACAAATTCTTGAGGTGGGCAGACAAAAAAAGAAATGGATCTGCAGCAAATGTCACATAAAAGAATGAATGTAATGGCGGTAACATGCTGCTTCTGGGTTTCAGGGTACAGTTACGGATTTGCAGGAACATGGTGTTTTCGTGAGGGTAACGGACCACATCAGAGGAATGATACCCAGAATTCACCTTGCCGATGTCGTCCTAAAGAACCCAGAGAAGAGGTTTTATGAGGGTTTGAAAGTCAAGTGCAGGGTGAGGCTGTTTAACCAGAGATGATAAAGTTGTCATAATGTTTTTCTTTTTTATTATTAGAAGTCATGCAGTATCTAGAAAAGAAAGCTTTTGTAACTTTATACACTACCATCCAGAAGTGACAGTATAGACATTTATAATGTTACAAAAGCTTCTTTTGAAATTCGAAATTTCTGTGAGGCATGGGCCGGAATAAGATTTTGATGGTTTAGAATCTTAAGAAAATCACTGTATTGTGTTTACAGCTCTAAAATGTGTTCTTTTTAAATGTCTGGGTAAAACAGGTTAAATTAAATACATAATTGAATTAATTTATTTTAAAGAAGAATAAATGCAGTCACATAAGTGAGTCTAAACCTGCAGCTCAACAATAGTTCTGTCAGGATCACTATCGTCAAAGATGACTGGCAGTGAGGGATTGATGTATGAATGCGGTGATAGGCGTCGTATTCCTATAGGTTGATGTGGATCAGCTGGTGCGAGCTTGACTAACGTGACCTGCCAGAACTAACGCTATGCTTCATTTAGAACAAATTAATTTTCTGTAAAAAGAAGAAAAAAAAGTCATTTAGGGCTGTCAATAGATTCAAAATTGTAGTCTCAATTATATCATTAAACACATTAATTTTGTCATAATTTACTATATCCATAGTAAACAATCAGACTGAAGGGTGATTCTCACAAAACTGTATTTTCTGCAAGCTTCAAGGGTCACTGGAGACTACAAAATGACACCAAATAACCAAATATAAGGAGTCCATATAATTCTATAAAAAAAGGTTACAGAATTCACAGTGTAAAGTGTGTGTACAGAGCAACAACGAGATTTTCATTTTAGACGTTAAGCTGCGTGCGATACAGGACCACACATAGACACCAAAAAACTCCTAAATCAACCGCTTTGACTGCAAAAACCTATGATTATGAAACAACACCATACACATGACAAATCAAACATTATCCTTCCTTAGTGTGTGTGGAAACAACGCAAATGTACTGAAATGTGTCAACTGCGCTCTTCAGAAACAATGGCAGAATACAACAGAGCTCGTGTTTAAAGCAAAGCACACACTGGAACGAACAATTCCCTAAAAACGCAATCTGAGTCTCTATTCTCTCTGATGTGATCAGCCTGGCCTTCTTTATATTAGCGCTGTTTTGGACTTTTTGAATGATTTCGATTACTGGATCACTGAGCACTTTTCCAGGGTTTAACGGGTTAAAATGGCCTGATCACAAACAGAGAAGTAGAATCGGGTTAAAGAGTTAGAATGGAAATGTCCTCCTATCAGGGTTACAGTGCTGTAGATGCTCAGTGGGTCTGTGATAAACTCCTGACTTCTAACATCATCTAACTGGGTGACGGAAATTACATTAATGACGCAGCTTCACGTACTTCTGTAATTTATTTGCGTTAAATTTATTGCGTTAAGGACTTTAAATTAATTGCATGCATTAATGTTGACAGCACTAACATTTTATATATATATACTATAAGGCGCACCGGATTATAAAGCGCACCGCACCTTCAATGATTGGCCTATTTTAGAACTGTTTTCATATATAGGGCGCACCGGATTATAAGGCGCATAGAATAGAAGATACTGCAGTCAAACGATTGACTGGGTTTGCGTTATGCATCCCCGAGATGGAGCTCTGTGCTAAAGGGAATATCAACAAAACAGTCAGATAAAGTCCAACTTTATTAAGCGTTCTGACAACTCCGTTCACTCCCATGGTAACGTTTTCAAACGTTGATGTGCATATTAACAATATCTCCCAGCCTTGCTAACTTTTCTCCCAAACGTGGAGGGGAACTTTTCCTTAATTCAGTAAACACGTAGTAAAAGAAACCGTCGGATACCACCAAATCAAACGTTAGTGCACAACACCACATTGTTCAGTTACGTATAACACGTAAAGCTCACTTTTTCAGTTCATTCCCCATCCACGAATCCCTCGAATTCTTCTTCTTCAGTGTCCGAATTGAACAGTTGGGCGACTACGGCATGCAACCTGCCCGGCTCCCTCTCGTCATTATCCGAAAGCACATTACCGGTGTTTACTGACTACGGTAGCCGTAATGCTGCAAGCGGTGCGGCTTTGTAGTTTACCAGTCGTACTGAAACATTTTATTATTATTAAATTGTTTTTATTCGTTTTTCATACTGAAACATTTTGTGTGTGTGCCTTGATCCATATATAAGGTGCTCCGGATTATAAGGCGCACTGTCGTTTTTTGAAAAAATGAAAAGCTTTTAAGTGCGCCTTATAGTGCGGAAAATACGGTATATATTTATTTTTTTGTGCACTTTTTTTCCCCCCATTTAATGCAATCTCTGAAGTCACTTAGACTATATTTGTAACCTTTCTTCCAATTATTTTAACTTGGATTTTTTTTTATAGGTATTGTCAATGGATGTTCCCCATAAGAGGTTGATCCTGACCAGGAAAAAGGCGCTTGTTGAGTCCACACTCCCTCTCTTCCAGTCCTACTCTGATGCCAGGGTGGGCCGCATCTCTCATGGCTTCATCGTATGTGTGAAGGAGTTTGGCTGCATCGTTCGCTTCTATGGAGATGTGAAGGGTCTGGTTCCTGTGACGGAGCTGTCGACAGAACGTGTGGATAATCCAGAAGGTCTATTCTTCATTGGCCAGGTCAGAGCAGGATTTAAAAATTGTGAAGTGCATCTAGTTACAATAACTTAACTTTGGTTTCAGTGGTAATGATGCTGAAAATTCAGCATTGTAATGCCACAGGAATAAATTACATTTTAAATGATAAAGTTTCACAATATTACAGTTTTTACTGTATTTTTGATCAAGTAAGTGAAGACTTTGTTCAAATTCATTGCTATATTTTGTCAGAATTTTCTTTCTAGTCACACATTTCTCTGTCTCTTGAAGTGTTTTCATCTTCAGTTCACACTAATTAACACTTTGTGGGATTCTTTTAATTATTTTCTGCAGGTTGTCCAGGCCAAAGTCTTGAGGTGTGACCCGGAAAATAAGAAGTTATGTTTATCCTTCAAGGCTGTTACTGCGGGAGATATAAAAGGGGCGCAGACTGAGAAATTTAGCTTTGTGGTTGGAAAGGTAACTTTTACTGAAACAACTTTTTATACTTATCTTTGCAAACCACAGAAAAATACATTAATAGCATACATATTCCATGTCATTTCCCATTAAGTCAGTTAATGCAAGAGTATGCCGCAAAGTCCTGGATGGTCTGGAGGTCTCCATTGTTCCTGAGGAGGCGCCAGCTTTCATACCCACAGTGCATCTCTCTGACCATGTGTCCAACTGCTTTCCCCTCTGGATGGCGCTGGAGGAGGGTGAGACCATCTCTAATATGATGTGTCTAAGCAAGAGCAAGAAGAAGGGCATTGTATCCTCACACAATCATCTTATCTAGAAGTCGTTTAGCAACTAAAAAAGTCTTCTCTATCTTATGCCTAAATGACATTGATTTGGCTTTCTATTAAAGCTATGATCACAGCAAAAATTCAAATCTGTGTTGGCGCTGAACCAGAGAGAGTATAGATAGTTTGTATAGATGGTACTGAGAAGTTTATAGTTTGGATATAAAAACTGATGGGATCAAAATAGAGCGAGTCACCTTTTGAAAGAAATTTGACACTTCAAATTGTTTCAATTAAGCCGTTACACCAGTAGGTGTCACCAAGTGACAGTTTCAAAAAGTGTCATTGAATCATTAATTCAAGAGATTAAAGACCCTGTTAAGGCAATTCTGAGATTTGTTTCTAAACTGTAATGTATTTTTGAAACACATTACAAAGACTGTGAACTATGTAGTACTGAATTCAGAAGTTAGACCGTTAAGAAGTTTTTCACCATTACTGTGTTCCGGATTTTTTGGGCGGTGTTAAAACGGTGGCTCGATGATGCACTGGAGCCGCTTGACATGTGGCCCCTCCCCCATAACTAAAGTACATTCGCAATTTCGCATCAGTTCACCCGCTAGATTGCGAGTTACTGTCAGTACCGTTAGTTACTACAGCCTACAACTTACAAAACAGCCTACAAAACAAAAAAAGACGATCTCAAGAAGAGGTGGATTAATTTTGTGAACAGCTACCTTGATAGAGTGCTGACGATCACCACCAACACCTGCCTCTGCAGTGTCTTTACACCGGATAGTTTTACAAACTTTCATCGGCAACAACTGGGATTCAGTGATAATCCGCTGCAGAATGGGGCCGAACCGACTATCTCTTGCCCCGGGCTTCATCCTCCCGTCCCGCCGACATCTGGCGCTGTCGTGACTCGTGAGCTGTACTTGAGTGTTGTTGTTGTCTTGTGTGTTTACGGCCGCTTTCCCGCGAGTGGGTGTGGTTTCGGCGCCGATCAACGGACACGCCCCCAACTTTTGAGAGCAGAGAATGCTGCTTATTTTTTCAAGATTTCGAGAAGATATTTTATGTATTTAGCTGATTTTTTTATGATTCAAATTTGGCTAGTTGGTTAATAACACATTTATCTGTGGTGTGAGAAACTCAGAACACATGTTTAATTTTTACTTTACAGGGTCTCTTGTTTCAAAACAATGATTTATCCAGTAATGAAACAAGTGAGGGATTTGTCAGTGAGTCATTGATTCATTCATCCAAGAGATTCATTTCAAAACGCTGATTCATCCAGGAATTAAACAAGTGCATTGTTTGGCTGCGTCCAAAATCTCATGCTCTCTTGAGTAGGTATTCAATTTGAAAAAAGTAATTACTCTTAAGACTGCTAAAAAAAGTGTGTTTTATATGGTATGAGTGTGTGTAGTATGACTAATCTGTACGTACTACATTCTTAATGTTGTCATATTAACCTCCTTTCATAAATCCTCTCCTGTGGCCTCATGGAATAGTAAAGTGTCCATTGTATGCTCACTTCAGAATATTGTCTGTATAGGTCATACGGGTACCTACTCTTTTATGAGTACTGTGAATATTGGACCTACTACTTTTGTCACATACTGTTTTTCACCTACTGTTTAGTGCTACCTGATGTGATTTAATCTTCATACCGTTCAGTTCTTCTTAACCTAGTCCTGTTCAGACTCTCACAAAGAAACCCCTACTGAAGTCCTGTCTGGAGGACGGCAACATCCCGCAGCAATTCTCTGAGCTCCAGGTGGGGATGCAGATGCTGGGCTGGGTGAAGAACGTCATGCCTTATGGAGTCTTCATCGATTTCCCACACGGACTCTTCGGCCTCGCTCCTAAGGATGTATGTTAGCATTTTGGTTGTTTGGATAGTATTTTGTGTGGAAATGACACGTTTTTGATGTGTGCCACAACTAATTTCAACACTTGTGACTTGTGAATAATTGTGACGTATGCAATATTCGACCCAAAGGTGGGGCGCAGAGCTCAAGTCGTTAACATTTAAACAGATTTTATAAGTAGTTTAAAGGGATAGTTCACCCATATATGAAAATTGTCATCATTTACATTGTTCCAAACCTGTATGAATTTCTGATTACAGTCTATTTTAAGGTGTCTTTGTTACACTGTAATTATACATTTAATTAATGCATAGTAACACTTTGTACTTTCTACTCTACTAGCAGTATTGTTTACTTAACTTGTCTGACACATCCTTAGTGCAGATGTGACGTTGTGTTTTAATCTCATTGTAGGCAATGGCCGACCAGTTCATCACAGAAACATCAAACATCTTTGAGATCGGCCAGACGGTTGTTGCCATAGTGACCCATTTGGACGAAGAAAAGCAAAGGTTTTTGGTCAGCCTGAGGGTGTCAGAATTGAGTCTCTTTGAGCAAGGTGCCCGCGCCAGACTGATCCAGGGTCTGAAGGAGAGGAAGGACATCTTTGAGATTGTTACTGGCAGAGGTACGAGTGTAGGCTCTGATGAACAACAAACGATAGGTTGTCTGACTTCTGTTTTCCGCTCTTTAGACTATATTGTAGTGTCTTTAATCAAGTTATCCAACTCTCTGTCTGTCTCCAGGGGAGTCTGACGTCCTAAAACAGCTCTCTGCTGTATCACTAGGAGATAAAATAAAGATGACAGTGGGAGATACCAAAGAGGATGGCTCGGTCACACTGAGCTCAGATCAGCTCAGTGAAGCCACTGTGTTGGCCTCAAAGTTCCACACAAAAGGTGAGGACAGCCTTTCTTTTTAAAATAAAGTTCTGTTTATTTTAACACAACTGTTCTCCAAATGTTCCTAGTTGTAGCAACTAGTATGTCACTCAAAATCAGTTCTTGGTCCATTTCAAGTTGACATGACTTGATTCAGTGAGTCAAGACCTGCTGCAACCGATTCAGTGATTGATCCGTTAGGTGATTGAAACTGGTTTGAACATCAACTGTCTTTAAAACTTCAAAAAGTGGTTTATGTACATGTGCAGATCTTTACATGGATGGGTAACATGCTAGTTCTCGTCTAACTAGATTTGTGTAAATGTTTCAGGTTTGAATGTGACTCCGGGCTGCAAATTCAGTGCAGTAATTCTCCATGTCGACCCTTTAAAGTCTGAGGTCCATGTGTCGCTGCTTCCAAAGTTGACCACGATCAAGAAGACGGTAATTACAACACGGAGCTCTGAAAATCCACAGCATCTGACTTGTTAATTTAAAGGAAGGCCTGTTAAAGTTGATCCTTTTTGTTTTTCTTCAGTTGACAAAGGACTCCAGTCTGACTGCAACAATCCAGTACACAGATAAAGACTTTGCTGTCGTCTCATTGGGTGACACTGGTCACCTGACTATCATTCCCCTTCGGAGTCACTTAAATAACATCTTAGATTCAAAGACGTTTTCAGTTGGTTCCTGTCTGAATGTGACTGTGGAGGAACCGAGCAGCGAGGAATTAGGAGGACTTCCTCTTGTATCATTCCAGCACCCTAATGCCAAACATGAGCGGACTAAATCCAAGAGCAAAGGTCCATCCAATGAGCTCATTCTTGGGGAAGTGATGACGGTCACAGTAAAGAAACTGAAGCCCATGGATGTAGTGGTGATGCTACCGTCTGGGGTCACAGGAAATATCCATGTGTCTGAGATCGAGGAGTCTCCCGCGGTTGGCAGCTTCCCAACATCATCCCTGAAGGTTGGGGAAGAGGTCGAAGCCAGAGTGATTGGAGGGCGCACAGTTCGAGGACATAAGTAAATACAGTGGCGTTAAAGTGTAACCTTGCCGATTTCAACCAGCTTTGTATTGTTGCAATTTCAGTAGTGTACACCATTCTCAGTGTTACCTGGGCAGAGAAATTCACCTTTCTTTTTCAGCCTAAAGGCTTGTGCACACCGGGATGATTATCGTGCGTGCTTATCGCCAGCGTTTTTCGGCACGTCCTTGTGTTTCACATCCAGATGATTTTCACTGGCGATGTGCAGAGTGAACATGCAAATTCAGTAGATGGCGCTCCCGGCACACTCGGTGGTGCTGCGCCACTTTACGCTTCTGACTCTCGCTTGTCACACAGAAGAAGAAGAGAGACAGTATTTACGTGCTTGCCAAAACCATTCACACACTTTTTTGTAACTGGCAAGCAGCATTAGCAGCTCTTCTTCTTTGTCTACTTAGGCTTCTTCCTCTTCGTCGTATCAATGTGTGCTCGGCAAGATTGATTTGAGCTTGAGAGCCACCAAGTTGTGTTTTACTGTCACTTCAACAGCTCCAGGCACATTAACAAAAGCGCCAATCTTATTGGTCAGCTAGTTTTTTAACGCACTGCGCCAAAACAAAGTGAACCCAAGGGTTTTTTTTGTTTTAATTATGCTTTTATGTCTAGTGTTTTGGGCCCTTTGCTTAGTCACGATGCGTTAAATGTCAGCGATAAACGTTCACGAAAATCATCTCCTTGTGAACAGGCCTTAAGCCTATTTGACAGCTCGAATGCTTTTGTGAAAACTACAGACTTTACTTCCAAATTTTTCTGTCCCTGTCCGTGGACATTCTAATCAACAGGGTTATTAACAGAACCGTTATTGCAAGGGTATCTGTATTATACTCTGTTCCACTGTTACCATAATGCTGTTTACCTGTATGGGACGACGTTTTGCTTTGGGTGGATCTGATGAGAACGGCAGCTTCTTTCAGTCCCCCACCCCACCTCCTCCATTTGGCCAAAAACACCGTATTCGTTAGTGCTGTGACGGTGGCAGTTGTTTTTTTACACGGGTGACGTTCACCATCACAGCACTAGAACACCGCGGTGGTAAAAAAAAAAACTCCCACTGTCACAGCCCTAGTTTTCGTCATCCAGTTTGAATGTTGTCTACAAACACAGAGGTTTTCTCAAATCAGGTAGTACAGATTTAAAAATGTATTTTGCCTTTCTATTGTATAGGGAGCACCAAACGTGTTCCATCAAAAAATATATATATATTTTTTTGATTTATTTAAATGATTTGTTTATTTTATACATTTATTTTAAATTGAATTTATTTTATTTCGATTCTTTGGTGTTTTTAGTTTTATTTATTTTAGTTTAAATTATTTAAAAGCTATTGTTTTTTTTATTATTTTGGTTAATTCTATTTTTTTTATTTAAATGCTTTTTATTTTTAAATGCTTACTTTTATTTTATTTAGCTGTTTTATGAGACTGTTTTTTTCTATTAGTATATCTTCCAAAGACCCATAATATTTCATATTTTTCTCATAGTTCATATTTAGTTTTTGTGGCTTAATGTGAGAAATGTACCACATGAAACTGAATCCTGCATTTATGTTTCTGTGTTTTAGCCCAAAATTATCAATGTATACTTTCCATTGGTGCTAGACTGATAATGTCAGCTTTTATGGACTTTTGACATTGTCTTATTTGGCATTGATGTAGCTTGTTATTTAATTTGGCAAAGCATTGATTTTAGTTGATGATTGTCTTAAAATATTCTCTTTCAACAGGTTCCTGGCGATCTCTCGCCCCAACTATGGTGTTTCAGTTCCTGAACTCAGTCTTCTGCCCAGGTATACATTGCAACAGCTTTCCATACCGTAATATATGTAAGCAAGCAGCATATGGGAACAATTGCAACAAACATATGCTTCTTTTTTTTTGGTGGTACTGCAGACCTTCATTTACTCTCTTTTTCAGAACCCTGAAAGCTGCTGACAAACCGTCAGTTGACAAAACTACACACCCGGGGATGAAGTCTTATGCTTCTCATCAAAGGTAACTCTTATAATCTAAAGAACAGCTAAAAGAATGTAAAAACTGCTTGAACTATTGAACTCATTTTTAGTTTTGTTTTTTCAGTATGACCAAAAACAAAAACCTTAGAAGTTCATCTGAAGCGCAACATCACTGGAACCATTGAGCTGTTAGCCATGATTAAAAAACCTGGGGTAGGACTCTACCATTTTGTTTTTCTTGCTTCTCAAATTCAGTATTTTAACCTTCATCCTTCCATTCTTTTATCGCACTTGAGCCACGAATACAAACCAGAAAAATGTACTGAATTCATGGAGTTTGTAGTTGTAATAAAAGAAAAGTAACATCCTTCCCTCGCCCGTCAATTTTGACCCCTTTGAATGCTTTAGTATACATAGAAAAACCTGAAAAATGTTAAAACTAAGTTAAGTTAAAACTAAAAATGGCAAAAAAAAATTGTAATGTCTACATGTGTATCTGAATGAATTCAGAATAAATAAAGAATTGACTTCAGGACCCAGCAGAACAGCTTATTTGCTCCATGTAGAGGCCATCGAGTGGCCAAATATCATGCTGTATTAATTTTTTCCACAAGAGGTCAGCAGAGACACCCACATAAACCCAATGTGAGATGTTTTGAGCTGGTTATTGTACGTATTGGAGTTATTTTAAAAATTGTTCAGGATTAGTTCACTTTTAAAATGAAAATGTCCTGATAATTTGTGATGTGATCTAAGTAAACCCATCACATGGTGAAATTTTACCTTTTACAGCGTTTGATACCATATGAAAGCTGGGGTCAAGTCCTTTTCAAATATATTTGTATTTCTTTCATGATTTGCAACTAAAGTTATGGTTATCTGAAGTCAGCTGATTGCTATGTGTTGTATAAGAATAGTGACATTTCCCTAACACACTTGAAGTGGTTGACCAATCAGAGCACATTGTGATTTATTTTTTAGAAGGGGCTTCATAGAAACAGGAACCAAACAGAGCGTTATTGACAGACTGGGAGGAGAGGTGCTGCAACAGTGTCAAATATGATAGAAATTATATGTGAAAACCTTTTCTAGTAGACCCTAATACTAAATCAAGACGGACTTTGTAAAAGGGCAAAATAGGTCCTCTTTAAATTAATGTGGAAACAAGCAAGCTATAACTTCTGTTCATTTGTTTCCCCACAGGAAGCTAATCGTATAAATACGCTTTTTAAAGCAGGACAGACTCTTTCTGCGACGGTTGTTGGTGTTGGTTTCAACAAGCATATTCAGCTGTCACTCACAGGTAATATTTGTTAGTTTTATCTGGAGTCATTTCTTAGTTCATATTTTCTCCTTGTTATAACAAACGCTGAGTCACATTGCACTTGGTGTTGCACTTCTACCATCATGACGCACGTTGCAGTCGTCCCTCGAGTCTCTTTAGCGTTTCCTGTGTGTGCCGTTGCTGTAGGGATGTACAAGCTGGAGCCAGGGTTGGTCACTATGGCGAAGATTTGGAAAGTTGAGACTCATCAGGGACTGCGTCTTCAACTCCCATTTGAGAATAGGGGTTTTGCTTCGGTGACAGATCTCTCTGATGCATACACAGACAACCCACTAGAGCCGTACAAACCGGGCCAAATAGTCCGGTGAGTCACGACCGAGCTGGAATTGTTTATGATGAATGTTTTAAGGACTTTTCCTGTAAAGAAGCTCCAAAATGTGAACTTTGTTAATGTGTATGCATGTCTTTTTTCCAGGTGCTATATTATTGGGGAGGTTAAAGGGAACTTCAGCGTTTCATTACGTCCCTCCAGGTATATTGTCATGTGAAGAGATGTGAGATGAAAATGGTTAAAGATTTATCATCACATAAGCATTTTATTTGTATTATTCATTTTTGAAACATGAAGACCTTTTTCAACCATTACATTTATTTATCTATTTCTATGCTGTTTATGTTTTTGATTATTAATTTTGCCTACAAGAGGATAGTATCTCAGATGAGAAATTCAAATAAAACAACAACTTAATACATAACCGAAAGAAATATTACACTGGCAGTATTGTTATAATGACAGACTAATGTTTTTTTAATTAATGGTAGCCATAACAATAATAGAGTCCAATTTGCAATTGAATAATTACAGTTGTATACTTAAAGGCCATCCTAGGTGGATATGACTTTCTTCTTTCAGCCAAACACAATCAGAGTTATATAATAAAATATCTTGGCCCAAAATCTAAGGTGCCATTAACTCCCATTATAAAGCTTGGAAGAGCCAGGATATTTTTTTTTATTATAACAGCCTGTGTTTTTTTGGGTTAATTAACCCTTTAAGATAAGATCTTTTTATATAGCTGCTTGGTACAAAATCCAAATGTAAAATATGTTCTGGTTCTTATTACACTTTCCTTTTAACTGTACAAAAAACGACCTCAGGATTATACACTTGACTCCTAAAATAACATTATTATTTTAATTACTTTTTAAATGCTTTCCTCTTTCATTATTTTATTTATTATTTATTTTTTCATGTGATGTTGTAATTAAGCATGTGGCCATTTATAAATTAAAAACCATGTTTCGTCGTGTTTTAGTTTCTAACAATAGTATCATCTGTTGCTTGCTTCTCAGAATATTGAGAACATCCGACGTACATGTTTGTAATTGTGCAAATGATGGCAATCCTGTTTTATGGGGTTTGGCCATCAAGTCATTTGAAACAAATAATTTATCAAAGTATTCTGTTCTCATGTGGACATCTGACAAACCATTTCTTAAGCTGACTTTAGGTTTGCTTTGTTTTAGATGAGTTAAAGTTTAGGTTTGTCTAATTATATTATTTTAATTAATTAATTCCCCCCTTTCTGCAGATTGCTTAAGAAACAGCAAAGGAATGTTACAGACCCAGACCTTCAGTCAGTTTCCGATATAAAAGAGGGACAGATTATCAGAGGATATGTGACGTCTATTAATGATAAAGGCATTTTTGTGAGGTAAAGCGTCTTTTGATGCACATATTTTTAATGAAGCTATTCTAATCTCCTGAGTTTAATTAAAATTATTTTTCTTTTATAAAAAGGTTATCAAGTACCATCTCAGGAAGAGCTCATTTACAACACGCTACAAAATACTTCATGAAAGACCCAAAAGCTTTTTCTGAACACATTGCCCTGAGTACACTGGTGACAGCAAAGGTTCTCAGGTAATGTGTTTCTCTCACTTCCCATGGAGTCCTAACCTAGCTTTTCATTTCACTGAAAAATATCGGGATGCACAAAGACCAACAATTAAAAATAATAAATGAATTTTTTTTATATAAATGAATTTTAAATTTCAGCGTAAACACAGAGAAAAGCCACGTGGACCTGTCGTTGCTGTCAGAGGACACTGGGAAACCAGATCTTCTTCCAGAATCCCTGGATTTACAACTGCGTCTGACAGGAGAGAAGAAAGCGAAACATGACGAAAGAGTTGCCAAAAAAAAACGAGATCTCTCTGAGAGCCAAGTAAGTGTGTGTGTGTGTGTGTGTGTGTGTGTGTGTGTGTGTGTGTGTGAGAGACTGTTAGTTTTGAAGAGGATGGATTTGACCTTGTGCTTTATCCCTGTAGCAACAAGACAATGAGAAAGTTGGAGAGAAGATAAAAAGGAAAAAAGATGAAGGATACCCAGTGAAAAGAGAATGCACAGAAGAGAAAACCTTAAAAGAGAGGAAGAAGAAAAAGAAATCCGAGGACAGTGACAGTGGTGTAGATGTGTTTTTCAGAGAGAAGGAAGAAATTACATCGAATACAAAGCGTGGCCAAGTAAAGGTGACACATCTTCTCTTTTTAGATCAATATTATTGATTACTTCCTCTTTGATATGTAACAGAACTGTTGTCTGAATGTTTTGGGTAACCAGGAGGAAACCGAACCAAAACGGCTGCAGGTGACATTTGGCTTCTCATGGGAATCAACACTGTGCTCTTTAACACCTTTTGCCGCAGTAGACGACACCCATGAATCCAGTGAGGATGAACAGGAAGTCAAGAGCAAGGTGAACTCACACATGCATCAAAACTAAATTACTCCCGTGTAGACTGTTGTACGGAGCCTCCAAAGGGACATGGAGATGGACAAAAATAAGAGATGGAAGGAAAAAATTACATTTTCAATGCTATTGCATTCACGAGACATTCACTGAAGCACTGAAATACAGTTTTTACTTCCATCTTTTATTGTTTACATCACAAAAGGTTCTTGGGGGAATGGGAACATTTTGCAACTGAACACAGCGTTTCCTGGGGGACCGCAAAAGTCTTGCAAATGAACGCAAAGTTTCCTGGGGGAGCGCAAAAGTTGTAAGAAAGAATGCAAAGTTTCTCGGGGGATGCAAAATTCTGCAAGCGGAAGCTAAGATTCTCAGGGGACACAAAACCGAATGTTTCACAGGGCAATGGAACTTTTTGTGCAAACAGACGCAAAGCTTCTCGGGGGACGCAAAATTATACAAACGAACGCAAAGTTTCTTGAGTGAATGCAATTTTTTCTAAATAAAATTTCTCATGGAGATGGAAAAGTTTTACGAACGAGCAGAACGTTTCTAAGGGACACGCAAATGTTTTCCAAAAGACGCATTTTCTTTGGGGCTACTCAAAAGTTTTGAAGAAATACGAAGATACTCGGAGTGAAATGAAAGATGCACACTGGGAAAAAATTGGTGAAGGATTTACTTTGAAACTATTTTCACTCAAAAATGACTAGTAAATTTCACAAACAATTACATAAAAACTGCAAGACACACATTGAACCAAGCATGAAATTTTGAAGTACAAAAACTGAAAAAACATTTTCTTGTAAAACTTAACTCCAATAATCTTTGTTTTATTTGCAACTTTTAAAAATATTTTTAGACAGAAAGAGGAACCATTTACTGTGTGTTTTCAGGCTGCGAAAAAGTCCCGTAAGGAGCTCAAGCAGGAGCAGCAGAATGCGGAGCAGCAGCTCAGCAAGCTGGAGGCAGAACTCATGGACACATCTGTACGACCAGACAGCACAACAGCGTTTGAGCGTCTGCTCCTGTCGTCTCCGGACAGCTCCCTCCTCTGGCTGCAGTACATGGCTTTCCATCTGCAGGCCACGGAGATCGAGCAGGCGCGTGCAGTCGCCGAGAGAGCCCTCAAAACCATCTCCTTCAGGTGAAATAATTACTACCCATGTACTGCTACAGGAAACCTGTTTGAACTGTATTTCCACTTTGACTAGTTACAAAGAAAGGACACTTTTAGGATTACTGTTGTGTTGCTGTGCACCCTTTTGGCATAAATGTTTTGAAAAACAGCCAAATGAAAATTTGACAACTGTTGACCAGTTTGTTTGTGTGTTTAGAGAGGAACAGGAGAAGCTGAACGTGTGGGTGGCCATGCTGAATCTGGAGAACATGTACGGGACACAAGAAAGTTTGCAGAAAATCTTTGAACGGGCCATCCAATACTGTGAACCTCTTCCTGTGTACCAGCAGCTAGCCGACATTTATGCCAAGTCGGACAAGATCAAAGTGAGCATTATGTCTAGTGACGTGATCTGATTGGTTGTTAGTTGATGTAATCTTTGTAGTGGTGGTTCGTGGGGGACATGACCAAAATTCACAGCCATTTACACTACCATTCAAAAGTTTGGGGTCAGTCTTTTTTATTTTCTTTTTTTATAAATAATTTTTATTCGCAACATGGATGCATTAAATTAATCAAAATTGACATTGAAGACATTTATAGTCTTACAAAGGATTTCTATTTAAAGTAAATGATGAAATTGAACTTTCTGAGAATAGAGAGAATACAAAAAAATCCTCAAAAATATTAACCACAACTGTTTTTAACTTTGATAATAAAAAGAAAGGAAACAGGGTCATGTGACACTGAAGACTGGAGTAATGATGCTGAAAATTCAGCTTTGCGTCAAAATTTTACTATTACTGCATTTGATCAAATTATTAAATGGTTTTTGAAAAAATTGTTTCAAAAACCATTACAAAAAGTTACCAACCCTGAACCTTTGAATGGTTGTGTAAATATGTCACCCGATCTGGCGAAACGAGTCGGAAGTCGCAACTTTCTATTTTAAAGGAACACGCTGACTTTTGGGGAACTAGCTTATTCACCGTATTCCCCAGAGTTAGAGAAGTCCATACATATCATTTTTATCTCCGTGCGTGCCATAACTCTGTCTGACCGCTAGTCTAGCTTAGCACAAAGACTGGAGGTTAACGGCTCCAAAAAATAAGTGACAAAATAACGCCAACATTTTCCTGTTTACATGTTGTGATGTGTATAGTTACAGCGTGTGGTAACATGAGACACAGCCATCTTTTATAAACGTATATAAACTAGGAACTATATTCTCAGAAGGTGAAGCACTGCTACTACTCCGGAGTTATTTGCTCGCAACACCAGAGTAGAAGCACCGTTGTTACTTCCGTCTCAAAAACCAACGTGACTAGGTAGCTAGTAACAACCGTGACTTTTGATCATGGCTGACTTTGAGGAATTGTCAGAGGACGGGGAAAACTGGTTATTTCAATAAGCTGATATTTGTGAGTTATCAGCTTAACGTCAATATCTCTGCGCTCCAAATATGTTGTTAAACGTTATATAAAACCAACCAAAAATCTTGTACATACGAGATGTACAGACACAGTGACATAAACACTGACTGATTTTGTCAATGGGAAGCCCCGTTTCGACTGACTGCAATTTTTCCCGCCATCCTCCTGTCAGACTAGCAGCACTCTGTGTAAACAAGCTAGATCTCCTCAGAAAGATAGTTCAATACTGTGTGGATCAGGTCACAAATGTTGACTCTGGGATAAACAGTAAAAAATGTCTCCTTTTCTATTCGTACATTGATCAAAAAGTGATAAACGCATGCGACAAGCCAACAGAACAATGCAATGTACTGCTTGAAATGCCATATGGCTAAGTGTTTATTTCTTTGTAAAGTCTTTATATTGGCCATATCAGTCTCAATAATGTAAAAAATATATATTATGTATCCCAAGTTGTTTTGTTGGTCAGTTACGACAAAGATGAAACTGTATTAAACTTTTGTGTTTTGTGTGTAGGAGGCTGAGAGTCTTTATAAAAGCATGGTGAAACGCTTCAAACAGGAGAAAGCTGTATATCTGAGTTACGGCACCTTCCTGCTACGACAGCGCCGGAGCGACGATGCAAATGCCCTCCTACAGAGGGCGCTGCAGAGCCTGTCCAGTAAAGAACGTGAGTGTCATCTACTTTACATACTTATTTCCCACATTTATACATGCATTACCTTTCTGTGGGATCTATGTGTAGATTAATTCGTGATCATGAATCTGAAAAAGCTATTTAAATGAAATCCAGACCCTTCAGGTTGCCTGTTAGCAGCTCATGCACTCTTTTCCTCACTGCCTTTCCAGATGTGGACCTGATTGCCAAATTTGCCCGGGTTGAGTTTCAGTATGGGAATACAGAGAGAGGCAAATCCATGTTTGACAAGGTCCTGAGTACCTACCCCAAACGCACAGACCTGTGGTCCGTCTTCATAGACCTGATGGTGAAGCATGGGTCTCAGAAGGAAGTGAGGTGAGCATGGCTGTAGGGGGGTGATAGTCAGAGTGAAAATGACCTCTGTAAGAATTGTGCTTCATATAGTCCAAATTATGAATTTTGAAACACTTTTAATCAGATCACTTGTAACCAAATCAACCTATTGCATTATTGGTTTTTGCTTTTGTTTAAAACAATTACTTATTTGGAAGTTAAAAATATAAATATCAATATTGTAAATATTGTAAAATAATAATGTTGGTGGATACTAATATGGCCACCAGTATATTGTCCCTTATTTTAATGAAGCTGATAGTTGATCACTTAATTTATCAATTAATTTTGATTTTGTTTTAAATAGTATTCTGTATTTATATAAAAACATTGATTTACTTTGCTTTAATATGAATTTATTAATTTTGATTTTTTTTTAAAATGTTATTCTGTATTATATTCAGTTACATTGTTTTATTTACTTTTTAGTTTTTAATAATCTTTTGTATATTTATTTTTAATGACTTTTTGCATTCATTTTATTTTATTCTATTTAACTTAGTTACTTTATAGATAGATAGATAGATAGATAGATAGATAGATATTATTGTTTTTATTTTTTTATATTATAAAGATTCTGTTCCACTATACGTATATCTTGTCAATTCTGATCTCAACACATATTTGAAAATATTTTCCTGTTCCCTCCAGGGAGCTTTTTGACCGCGTGATCCACCTTAGTGTGTCGGTGAAGAAGATCAAGTTCTTCTTCAAGCGTTACCTGGAGTACGAGAAGACAAACGGCACACCTGAGACCATCCAGGCGGTCAAACAGAAAGCTGTTGAATACGTGCAGTCGAAAGGAGCTGAAGCCACCAGCTAGAACCGTCTATTTTACATTTCGATTAAGATCAATAGAATATTGGAGGACAAAGAATCTCTTCTTCCACTCAAATTTTTTTATTCGTCTCCTTCAGTTTGTGCTTGTACACCTATTAACATATTCCTGGAGGTGCATTTGTGTGCGTTTCCTGAACTTGCATCTCCTGTCATATGACTGTCTATAAATAGACTCTTTTCCCTCTTTGATTAAATCATGATTATGGATTAACAAAAGTATTGCTGTAATGGGACTTCCAAGTTTTGCAATAAAAATGAAATGAAAAAGCTCCAGAAATCTTAATCCACCATTTTTTTTTAAAGGAAGGTTAACCACAAAAACATTTTATTCAAAAACAAACATTACAAAATAACAAGTAAAGGGAACAATTCAAGCAATGAACACGATAAATGGAGAAGAACTGCTGGTTACTGATTATATATTGAATATTTCTGTAAGGACTACGCAGGATCTTTATCAAGACCTGTAGTACCAGTCAGACAGTGCACTACACCTACACCCTACTTTCACATATATACGGCCGTTCATCAACGGTAAAAGTTTAATTGCCGATGTTTAATGTTTTCTTTTGTTTCCTGGTTAGATTCCCTAAGGGAAACTCCTGAGATATTTACCCCTTATGATTTTGACGTCTGTTTCCCAGCATGCACGGTGTGTCTCTCGCTTTAGAACCTCGGCACGATACTAATTTAAAGAATATTGTGGCACGATATATAGGAGATTATTCTTATGTTTGGCTACTGGCAATATGGTACTGAATCACTAGTGGAGGCTGAACGTTGTCGTCCTGGTTTCTCGCGTTCTCCGCGTCCGCTGTGCATATAGATGGCTTTGGAGAGCCTTAGCAGGTCACGTGATTTGTTCCAACAATCGCAGAACTGGAGGGTGTTAATCTGGCCGTGGGCCGTACAGTTTCTGGGGTCACACCTCCTCTGGGTCTTGCAGCCCCTCGGCTCCTCGTGGGGCGTCGGCGTTCTGTATACGCATGATGGGTTTATTGCACATCGGGCAGACGCTGCGGATCTCTAACCATTTCAGCAGGCACCTGCAAGTTACAATGAAAGGTTTCTTTAAAAGTACGGTTGCAACTGGCAAACTAGGCTTTTGCATTTTGCTCACCCATGCAAAAATTGCCACCACAATGCAAGGCTGTTGCTTGTAGTTTGTTTAGGGGTCTAAAGTGTGAGCAATAGTAAGAGTGATACTTAAAAGGGTTAGTACACCCAAAAATGTGCCCATGATTTACTCACCCTCAAGCAAACCCTCTGTAATTCAGACAAATACAATCTGAGTTATATTTTCTGAGTACTTTTATATATATAAAAGTGCATCTATCCATCATAAACGTGCTCCACACAGCTCTGGGGGTTAATAAAGGCCTTCTGAAGCGAAGCCAAACCCGTTATATTGTTAAATGATATTTCATATTAACGTGTAACTATTTTCTATTTTATCATTTAATTTTCAGCATCACTACTCCAGTCTTCATTGTCACATGATCCTTCAGGAATCATTCTAATGATGATTTTATGCTCAAGAAACTTATCAATGTTGAAAACAGTTATGCTGTTTAATATTTTTGTGGAAACCGTGATTTTGTTCATGATTGTTGTCAATGTCATAAATATTTTGGGTCCATTTTCCCATAAAAAAAGACCTGTTTATTAGGTGCACTCTAACATTGTGGCCTCAAATTGAGAGACTGAAGCCAGAAATCTTCAATTTTGATTTTATGATGACATTAAAATAAACGTGTAAAGGTAGGTGATGTATAAATCTGAGTTTTCTGTGGAATTCTGCTGACTCTATTCCAAGCAGGCCTTGGCACAAGTAAATGTGACTTCTCCCGTTAATTAAACACTTGTTACATGGAACTCACTTCTTGTGGAAGGTGTGTGAACACGGGCACACGGCCAGCTCGTCTCTGGTCTTGAATTCCTCCAGACACACGGCACAGGGCTGCTGTGACACAAAAGATAAAACAATGTTAGCGTCCCTTTCTTTTACACACACAATTTGAACACTTCAGCAGTATGCTACAGGAATGCTGGCTGTAGCCTTTCCAACATTTTCCCTTTGTTTTTAGGTTCAATCACACTTTTTCCTATGGCGTGATGTCGGGGCTGGAGTTCTACTCTACTGAAAGTCACGTCTGGGCTCCCATAATGCAGTTCACCAGGTGGTTGAGGGGACCAGAAAATCTATTTGCATAATCAAGAATTTCCCCTGAGGTTTTCACTAATCAAATGATCACCACATAACCTAATTGAGCCTCGCTTGTGAAGGAATTTTTGATGCACTATGTGGAAGATCTGAACTTTAATTCTGATACTTTTGTTCATAAATAGTTATTCTCAAGAAACGCTGCCAACAGTGACATACTACTGGTTTAATAAACAGGATTTAGCAATAGTAATGATTTGCTGTAAACAATATTTGTTTTGTAAAACTATATGCCAGGGCCGAAACCCCCATAGGCATTGAGGGGGACTTTAATTGTAAATGGCCAAATTGCAAGTTACAGGCCAATCAGATCAAAGAAGGCGGGGCTTGATGTTCACTGAAGATGAGAGTGAACTTTAACACAACGAAACTGTTTTACCATCAAAGTGAGGCAAACTACTCACCTTTTTGAATTGAAAATGTGCTATCATTTAATGATGTCATTCATAACTGAATGTGATGAGACAAAAAAAAAAAAAAACGTTTTTACATTTTTTACATATTAGACATGTCAACATACAAACAAGAGAACATGTATATTTTTAATGAAATATTATTTGCGAACGAGTTTAAATGGATTAATTTAACAACTATATAGGCTATAATTAGAAATGAATCTTCTTTTATCACTCATATTTCTTCTTTATTCCCTTAAATCCCTTTTAATCCTTTAATTATTTAATGTCTTTAAATAAAAAAGACGTCTTTCAGAATTTATGAATGTCCTAGCATTTACTTGTGCTGTCTGTGACACTAACCCCTTTGGGGAAAAAAAGATTAAAAAATGGTTTGATCTTTCTGACGTCATACAAATGTTGGCCCACTAGTTTAAACAGTCACGCATGGAATTAAAATGCAAATGTACTTTTACAAAGAGCTTACGAAACTTACTCCGAGAAGGCTCAGCTTCTTTCCTGCGCCTTTCAACACCACCTTTAAGAGAAAATAAAGAAAATGAAAATATGTTGTTTTTAATCACTCGAAGCTACACTCATTCCTGCGGCTTTCCGAACAAGCCCCTCGTCAGCCATTGGTCGAACAAACATCCACGCCCACATCTCACGCTATTGGCCGAGTCAGCGTCGTTGCGTAGGAAGAGTACAGATCCCTGTGTCGAATTTTTCATAACGACACAAGACGTTTTCGAAAAAAATTAACTGACATGTCGTACTTGCATGTACATAGAGATAGAATAAATTATTTTAATAAGCAAAACGCTACATGTTTCATCTCTACCAGGAAAAAGCCACTGTAAGTGATGTAAACTAACTGAGAAACTTTTTATATCGAATAATGTGCTTAGTTCTAGTGTTTCTCTTTACTCTATGAATATACGGTGCACTTTGGAGTCTCCCAAAGCAAGTCACATCTTTGTGAGACCCATTTTAGATTAATTATTAATTAATTATTATCTGACATAAATTCAGAGAAGCTTGACCAACATTATAAGGTAAGCACCTTCTTTCACCATTTTTTAAAAAGATAAAAATTGCTTTTGTTGTTACATATTCATGGAAAATATCACACATCTTTCTTGTGTTGTGTCATGCTTACATGCTATAGGCTGTAAGCAAAGTATATCATGAAGGTCATCTGTTAGATTGGATTTCATCAAGACTCTTGTAAAGACTATGCTATATTTATAGCTAACTGTATTGTGTTTGGCCCACCTCGTTGTAGCTGTACTGCTCCCTTGTGCCTTGCTGTTTCAACCTGTTAAGAGAACAGGAAAAAAAAAAAACATGAAACCACTTCTACACTTCCTGAGTTCAACTGCAAAAACTGCTGTGGGTGGTGCAAAGAGAGATGTTGTGATTGTGTTAATTATTTTCTTGCAGCATTTCCTGTCAAAGTATCATATGCATATAAAATACTTCTACATAATATACTGTATAAACTAATTGATACTAATATTTATTAATTTATACTTTGTCATCTTAAAGTCTGAAAGTCTCTAATAATGTATTATCTATTTATTTCTAATTTATATATTCATTAAATATATGTGTGTGATTAGCTAACAATGAAACTACGTTAGCGAAATGTTCTTAGAACATAGTTTTGTTAAATATATATGTATTAGTGCCTGGTGAAAAATTAATAGTGATTAATCGTATACAAAATAAAAGTTTGTGTTTACATAATATATGTGTGTGTACTGTGTATAATTATTATATATATACACACACATGCATGTATATATTTAATATAAGTTAAGATAAAAAGATAAATTATATATACAGTATATACATGCAAATATTTCTTAAATATATACATGCATGTGTGTGTGTGTTTGTGTGTGTATATATATATAGTACACACACATATATTATGTAAACACAAGCTTTTATTTTGGATAAATATACGATTAATCACTATTCATTTTTCCCCAGCACTAATATATGCAAACTATATAAAGTTCCAGACATGTCATTCTGTGTCTGTCTACATGTCTTTACAGGAGCGGAATGCAACAAAGGACACATCTGATTTGTGAAACAGCAGTTGTGCGGGTGTGGTGAGTGTGTTTGGGCTCTTGCCTGAACAGATAGCAGCAGAAGATTACACTGAGCATGAAGATGAACATGCCTATGCCCAGTACGATGACATACACGTTGAGCGGCAGACGGTAGATGTCTTCCTCTGACATATCACAGTCTGAATGCTGCAGCCCTATACCACAGAGGCAGCCTACACACAAACACACACTCAAATCAGCGGTTTAAATCACACACAAGCAGGAAGAACGCAGTTCTTCAGTACGCCCACTTTCAAGGGAATTTTTGGAAATTAGCTATGCACAAAACAAAGATGAACAACTGTAGGACTGCCTCCAACAAACCACCATCTGGCCTTTCGTGAAGCCATATGTGTGTTATAAGAGTGTACCATTCATACTTTACTGTTTTCTACCATGTAAGTTCTTCTCCATTCATATTCCCCAGTCAGTCAATGTACTGTAAGAGTTAAAGATTAACGCAGCGTCTGCAAGAATCCCCCTTAGTCTGAATCTGTGGGACGATTAATCTAAGGTGCTTATATGAAGGGGCTTCCACAGAGATTATTGTAAACTTGTGTCATTCTGATGGGGAAGGTACAATGAGACTTAATGTGCGCCATATGCACAGGCAACAGACCTCAAGTATTATCATAATTATTATGTTTTGTCATATGCAAAGGCAAAATTGTATTTCTCTTCAGTAATACAACTGAATACATTTTTGTTGAATTGTTATTTTTATTATCATTCGTATGAATGATTATGACTGAATGATTATGATATTTTTATTGTATATATGGAATTGAAAGAATGCCATTACCATGATACATTTTTGTAGATGAACAAAATATTCTGAATATGGTTCATGTTCTTGTTAATGCTTTATTGTATATATATTAAGCAGCACAAATGTTATTTCAACATTGATAGTAATTTCTTTATCAATGTTGAAATAATCAGCATATTAGAATGATTTCTGAAGGATCATGTGACATTGAAGGCTGGATTAATGATGCTAAAAATGTTGCTTTATATCACTGAAATAAATTACATTTTAATCATATTAGGGCTGTCAAATGGATTAATAGCATCTAACATAAAAGTCTTAGTTTATATAATATGTATGTGTGTGTATGTGTATATATTAGGCATAAATATATGTGACACAAACACACACACACACACACACACATATATATATATATATATAATGTACACACATATATTATATAAACAAACTTTTATGTTAGATGCGAATAATCACGATTAATCGATTTGAAAGCATTAAACAGTTTAAAAGTAATAATATTTGCCACTATTAATGTTTTACTGTATTTTCAATCAAATAAATGCAACCTTGATGAGCATGAGACTTCTTTGAAAAACATTTAAAAAATCTTACTGACCCTAAACTTAAGAATATATATGACCCAAAATATTATTAATACATAAATATGCCAGCTGTCTCATTTGCGTTATGTGGTTTAGGCAATCTAGTTGACGCGTTTACATGACATGACGTATGCGTAATCAGAATCTGAGCAATTTCCGATAATCAGAATGTGTTTACTTACTAAGCGTTACTGTCATTCAAACATTTGACATTTTACAGATCGATCCATTAATTCATCTAAAAATAAATCTCTAGACATATCAGTTTTCAGAAGAGCAAAAGGCTAACAGCATGCGGGGTTGTTCAAAACAGTCTACGCATAGCACGAATATTTCCACAATCTTTGACCAGCTACGCTTGACCTTTCTGAATAGTTTCCTGTGACTTCTTCAAACTGGTTTCAACATCCTCGGGAGAAATAACAATGCAGTGACTAATGCTGGGGGGAGAAAAAAAAAACTCAAGTTCAGCTTGGACTTTTCGCAAAGGCCACTCACCGTTACACCATTGGAATGGTTGCATGTAATCTGACTCCAAGCAGTGCTGCTGCAAACTCACTGCTCGTCTGGAACAGGCAATGCGGGGGCTGAAGGACACAACCGAAAACCAGATTCCAGCTTGACTTATCCCCGACAGTTTGCAACTGTGCACCCTACGTTGTTCCTGTAAGTCAGACGGAAAACCAGCTCTTAAAATGACAGGGTGTGCTGTCTTGATTATTGTTCATTTATTCCTCCATTCATCCCACTTTTATGATGCCAGCATCGAAGAACAAAAGATTTCAATCACTCTTTGGCTCCGCTGATGTGAATATGCACAAGGTGCTTTGTTACAAAGACAAAGGGAGCATAATGTGCCCTTGATATTCTTCTTGTCTTCGAGAACGAGTCCATATGTGGCCGAATGGCACTTCAGATGTGATCTTCTTTGTGTTGTCACACACAAAAGTTAACAAATTTCTTGATAATTCCTGCGTCTGGCAGTTTAGTGAGCACTTGCAGAAATGTGAACAACATACGATCTGATACAAGACTCCATCCACAGTCTTTGTCTTCCCTCAAACCCTCTTGCAAAAGACTTTGGCATGCCTTTGGGTCTCTTGTCGATTATTCCAGCAGTCCTTCCTTGACGTCGCTCTCGATCTGCCTCGTTTTTTAGGTATATTCCTTTATCGAAGAGCAGGCCCTTTAGAGAATGAAGAGAACAGTATTTTTCAAGCCGCTGGAGTGTTTATGTGTGTGTGTGTGCCTGTGTGGGGGAGTATTTTTTCTCTCCACCTAAAACCATCTGCTCTCTCAATCCTTCCATAAAAAAAGTAGACAAAAAAAACAATCGTCCTTCAGCTCATTTAACAAATATCCTGGCCAAAACACAAGCTTCTGGGGTTAAAGATGTGTGCTAGTGAGGCTGACCAGTAATATTCTCCAGGAAGGCTCCTGCGTCTTTCCTGGCCCCACACATTCAGTTTGTAAACAGATCTGTGCTCATGTGATCCTGGTTTGCCTCGCAACTCTGTCCTCCAATCCCTCCCTCCCTTCCTGAGCGATTCCCCTCCTCCAATCCCTCACGCTCTCACTGCGCGACTGCAGTCACAGGATGGCCTCCTCTCCTTCTAGAAGTGAGAGCTGCAACATTTTAAAGGAAGTAAGGCCACATGCATGCGCCGTGCTGCAGAAAACAAGCCGAAGGTGATAGACAAAACAAGTGAGAGTGAAAAAATGGGGCAGATTGCATGAGTGAGCAGTGAGCACAGTGACACGTATATGCAGCACATTAGATCAGATAGAGATCATGTTGCTGTCTGACCTACTAAAGCCTGTTATGTTCAAGCACAAAATATAACTGTAGCTTTAAATCAGAGAAAGGGCGGAAAAAGAAACAACAGACTCAGACGACCAACCCCCAACAACACCATTCTGCTCTAGAGACAACAGCTGCTGCTTGCCTAACAACCATGTGCTCTCTGTGTCTCTGTTTGTCACACTCAGCAATCCTGGTGACTTATCTGTGTGGTGAACAGTTCAGTTTCATGCTCACCAGATGATTTGCTGGAATACACTACACGACTTTTAAAATCTGAACAGATTTTAAAACAAGCTCATCCACTGAGGATCACACACTTTCAAGTCATTATGAACACAACAAACCCGCACAGAAACACTTGCCTTGTTACTAGGAGACGAAATGAAAACAATAGGCTATGTGTTTCTAAAATCGGCTCAAAATATCAAGCATGTTTGATATCCTCCAAATGGATGGAATCAAACTTTAAAGCTAAAAAATTGGAACACTACACGATTTTCTGTGCAATCTGTCAACTCAAATCTGCAGACTGGCAGTTGTGTAGCGTATTTCTGGCATAACAAATCGCAGGATACCTTTCATTCTAAGGACTGTTTCGCACCTGGCTCGTTTGGAGCATTTGTTTTGAAATCTGGTGCTAGCTATCGCAAAAACGGAAGTTCAAAGAAAAAATTCTGAAGATGGCTGCGTGCTTGCTTCAACTTTTATTTCTACATTTCCATAACTTGTTTATTTCACACCGACATAATGAGTTTTTCTGCAGTACACTGTTCTAACTGATTCTGTGGGGGTGTGGGCGGGGCCTTGATACAGCGGCTCCAATTCACACGCACTACTGCGCAGACTCTGGTCTCCAATCAGTGCAAGATGTCAGTGCCATTTTGAGACATTGGTGGCTTCGCTTTTCTACAATTGTAGAGAGTGAAGTTGTGTCGTCCATAATTTTTTTCAGTCTATGGAGTGAGTGAGTATGATGTCACTACATAGGCCAACCAGCAGTTAGCATCACGCTGGTTCCCTCAAGAAAAACCCAATAGGATATTCCCATTGGCTTTTATTGCTAAAAACAAGCTCAGTGATCAACAAAAATGCATGATACGTGAACTTTTTGTCCATCAAGATAATTATCACAGATAAACACAACTTTTATGAATTTTGAAGCCTAAATGCAGTCGCCATAATTAGAAAGCTAATAATTAAAAGGTAGGCTATAAACAAAATACACCACGGTCCTACGATTTCAGCGTCACCATCACTAAGCTTCCCACAACTCTTCCAGTTTTTTCTAAAAACCTTCTCCCAGAATGTTTAAGTTAGACTAGAGCACAATTATAAGCATAACCAGGCTGTAAAAGCGGACTGAGTTTACCTGTTCGGCGTGATGACGTTTAATCTCCTCGAAAGCTTCTGTTGTCCCATTTAGCCACTTGTTAGCAACCGCCTTTTTTTAAGACACATTACAGGTTTTGAAAAATCATGAGTGGGTCAATACTGATGTATTTTATGTTGTAGAATAAAATGCGAAAGTGTCTTGAGCTTACGTTCACCACAGACCTTAAACCAAAACCCCATTCAAAAAGCCCATTGACTTTGAGACATGACAACAAACCGGAAGTGCTAAAATTGTATGCATTCCCCAGGTATGCGACGCATAAGCACCTGGCCATGTGATGTATTAAAAAACTTTATTCATCAGACCAGGCCACCTTCCATTGCTCCGTGGTCCAGTTCTGATGCTCACATGCCCGCTATTGGTGGGGACAGGGGTCAGCATGGGCACCCTAACTGGTCTGCGGCTATGCAGCCCTTTGCACTGTGTATTCTGACACCTTTCTATCAGAACCAGCATTAACTTCTTGAGCAATTTGAGCTACAGTAGCTCGTTTGTTTGATCGGACCACACGGGCCAGCCTTCACTCCCCACGTGCATCAATGAGCCTTAGCCACCCATGACCCTGTCGCGGGTTCACCACTGTTCCTTCCTTGGACCACTTTTGATAGAACTGAACCATGAAGAAAATGCAATAATGTATTCAAATTAAGTCCCTGTTTCAGAACAAAGCAAATGATCTACAGTTCTAAAAACACCCTAAGTATCCCATCCTAAGTATCCCGTCTTACAGGCGTTTCTTCCAGAGTTGTTATTGTTAACTATTAAACATATTTTTTTCGGTATTGAACTAAAGTAAAATAAAAATAGCAATTGAAAAATTTACACTTAAAAAACAAATTAAAATTAAAAATGATTTTTCTGACAAATAAATAAAGTAAATTAAAATTGAAATACAAATAAAACTAAATATAAATATTTAGGAAAAAATAATAAAAATGACAAAAACACAACAAAATTTCTAAAACTTGATTGAAACCTTTATTACAATTAAAATGAAAATGCATATCATCCGCAAATTGAAAATTAGGATATGAAAATAACAAATTAGATATGAAGTGTATCATTTGGGGCAGGGCCTTAGTTCTTGGTCTGAAAAGGGTTACAGAATGTAAAAGGTCGCTGTGGTGAGATGTGCTGTATAGTGGCCTCTGGTGGCACAAAGTGAAACAGCATTCTGTTCAAAAAGAGAATGTTTTTTTATTTGTCATCTTCTCACATAAAGACTTTTACTGACAGATATATATTTTGCACTCTAAAAGGTGGCACTAAACTAGAATTATCATTTATAGCTTTAGTTTCATTGTGTGATAAGTAATATGTAATAGAAAAGACAATAATCAATGTATTTTAATTGTTAAGACAACATATAAAGCAGTTTAGCAATATAGTAGGATTTCTTGTCAGGCCTGGCAAAGATATATCAGACCTTATTATAATACACTGCCTATGCTTTCTTTTCAGCAATGCATGAAGAAGGAACGCCACCATTTGTGAATCCATTTTGGCTTGTGCTTGTTTTGCTATGTCTTTTTGTAAAACCATTTTGGTCTACATTGAAGCTAGCGTTATCGTATCCCCTGCCTGAATCGCTTCTACCAGCATCAAGGCCAGCATTCACATAACCTCTTTTAAAGCCTTTTTGGCCCACACTAAGGTCAGTGTTATCACAGACATGTCCATCTTGATTATCGTTAGCATTCATGCTACAATCTCCTTTTTGTAAAGTGCTAGCGTCTTCATACTTTCTTAGACTCAATGAAGGTTTGCACGTGTGCCAGTCCCACAGCACCTTGTTCATGGTGTCCTGGCGACGAACCCCCAACAGCTTGTCTTCTTCGTTTGCTGGTTTGTCGTCATCATCATCACTATCTCCTCCATGTGAGTGATCATGGGAGCTCTGAATCTCTCCGCTGATACCCTCAAAGTACTGCCTGATGCAAACCTTGGCGAAACTTTTGGCGTGATCTGTGCAAGTCTCATCAAACATCTTGCGCTCCGTGTCTACGTAGTGAGACCAGTATTTGGTTTTGAGGAAGGCGGCCTGGGTGTAGCAGGGCCGAATGGCTCTGATCAAAAATGCAATGATTGTGATGATCAACAAGAACAACCATCCAAAAGCCTGGAACATTTAGGATATAGAATTAGTAACATTAGAGTTTTCATCTTAACTTAGGATATTTTGGCCTGGTTTCACAGACAGGGCTTAGATTAAGCCAAACAATAACAAAACAATTTTTGAAGAGACGTCAGTGCAAGTTGTTTTAGTTAAAACAGCTAAAATATGCATTTTTGTCTGGGACTTGCTTAAGCCTTGTCTGTGAAACCAGGGTATATTCTACAATGTCATTAAGCACTCCAAATAGTCTAAGACTAGTTTTATGCTGGTTCAGAATGCTACATTTATCATTTTCAGGAGCCTTATGCTGTCTTCACATGCTATCAGAATGATCAGAAATACTAGTTTCCTTGGTAAAATAATTGGAGATAAATAAATAAATTGGATAATAAAAGAAGTAGGACATTCCCGATAGCATGTGAAGGCAGCATTAGTTTGCTCTTTTTGCCCACAATGGTAAAAAAAAAGTTATATCATTGTGGACAAAATGAATGTCATTTAATTCATTTTAATATTATATTATATTATCATTTAAGAGTATTATTGCAATATTTTCTGTTTTTCAGGTTGGTACAGTGATAAATGTATCTACATATTCCAAGGTATTTTCCATCGTTTCTATGGTAAAAACACCATCGGAAGAAATGTTTTAAGGTCCCAAGGTGCTCTGTTTTGGATTGTGAGTAGTATGATAATGACTTTTTTCACACGTAAGCCGTGTTTTCCAGTGCAGGAACTTTCCTCAGGAACTAGGTGGTACTCTGTGTGTTTCGACCGCAGGGATCAGGGTCTAAAAATCCTCAGAAAGTCCCTGCTCGTGAGGTAGTACTTTTTCAAAGTTCAGGAACTCTCGGGGGTGGGACTTGGGTGCTGAACATGCTGATTGGTTGAGTTCACGCAGCATTTTGATTGGTTGACTCCAGCATTTTTTTTCCAACCACCATTTTAAAAGTCTGTTGCGGTGCATGCAGGAAGAGTTGTTTGTTATTTGAATCAACAATGAAGTTTTAAAAAATATGACTGATGGACTGACGACGAGGTTCAGGCTTTATTGAGCTTATATTTGGAGGACGAAATCCAGCAGGAACTGGAAAGTCACGTTCAGTCCTACGTCACCAGACTAATCGGTCTGGGGGGGGAGGGGAGTTCCTGGGACAAATTATTCTAGGTAATTTTGGTGAAAATGAGGACTGTAGATTTACAGAACTTTTGTGCTCTATATAGACTTCTAAGTACTTTTATGAGTTCAGACAGCATTGAAACATGGAAAATACAATTTTTCGTGGACTACTTTGAATAAATAAACAAGCATACAGTGGCAAATACTGCAATAAGCAGATCAGCATACATTACCTGTGATATACAGCGTATGTATCTGGCAGCGGCCTCTCTCGACAGAATTTTTTGGCCATCATATATGTGCTTACATGGGATTTTGGCCAGCATTCGTAAGAGTTCCTCTTGAGACAGTCCATAACCACTTACATTTTTGCCAAACTCTGCCATATCCAGGTCCATACTGTAAGCACACAGGAAGCTTTTACCATCCATTAGAGTCACTGAGATCCAAACCGCTGGCGCGATGAGCGATCGCTGGGATATGGACACACACATGTAGCGCATGACCGTAGAGTCCTTCCTCCGCTGACCCACTGGCCGATTCCACTCCTCCGCCAGCATTGAGACATTGTTGTTCAGTATAAAACCCAAAAAGAAGAACCATATCGGTGGAATAACCAGCATACTGATCCCATAGGAGTAGTTATATTCAGGGATACAGGGGCAGTTGAATTCAAAAGACGTGTAGAGCTGAGCGCTAGCCAGGGCCATGATGCCACAAATGCCATTCATAAAAGACTCTTGGTTGGACTGGAGGATCTGGGCCATCATACGGAACTTATCCATATTGATATGTTGGTTGGTCTATCCTGATATTATTAACCTGTGAAGGAAGACAATTTGTTAAAGATCAACATTGATATTTCACATGCAGAATGTCTTTCATAAAAGCTTTTATATATAAAATTGAACCCTTAAAAGTCAACATGAAATGCATTTAAAACCTATTTTACTTCAATAAGTGGATGTTTAATGGAGAAAATATGTATAATATTCATTAATATGTATAAAATATGTATAATTTTAAATGCAAGTCAACATGAAATGCATTTAAAACCTATTTTACTTCAATAAGTGGATGTTTAATGGAGAAAATATGTATAATATCCATTAATATGTATAAAATATGTATAATTTTAAATGCAAGTCAACATGAAATGCATTTAAAACCTATTTTACTTCAATAAGTGGATGTTTAATGGAGAAAATATGTATAATATCCATTTGGAATTAATATAATAATGAAAAGGACAGCTACTAACTTTTTTGTCAAAAAAATATTTAGGTCTAAATATAAGATGTATGTATTTGAATTGCATATTAAATTTAATAATTGCATATTAGATTCAATTTCCATCCATTTGGATTACACAGTTTCAATATACACAAACTAATACACTTTATGTGATGCATATTTGTCTGTCATCATTGGCTACATAAATGAAATGGGTGAGATTTCTGCACTTTCAAATGATATGGCATAGTTTGTTAATAACAATTAGCATCTATCTGATTTTATTTCAATAATCATACTAATCAAATAGCTTTGAATCAGCATAAATCTGTTAATTGTGAAAACAATGTTAAAAAGTATGAACATGGCTCAAATATGGCTAGACATGAAACCTAAATGTATTCGAGATTGAAAGAAATTGGATTTATTGATGACATATAACCTGATTATTGAATTTTAAAAACTGTAATCAGTAAACAGTTTTAAATGTAACATTGTAAAGAGAAATATATAAGGAAAAAAATGGATTACAGTCAGTCAGAGATATCTAGCTCAGTCTACTTACAGAATTCAGCCAAATATTAATCCGTCTCTGTGAACTCAACTGAAAACAAATATAATTCACCAGTCAAAGCAAAGGATTTGAGTTATAAGTTCCAGTCCTCATACTGTCACACGCAAAACAACATACATACCTTATTCTCCACGTGATGCAACCGATTCCCGGTTCAATGCGATTGATTTGTTGATGTTCCGTCTATTTATATTTGTGTCCCTCTAAACATCATGATTTCAGTTTCAGTGTACTAAAGTCTTTGTGTTACTTGAAGCACACACAGCAGATTACATGTATTTACATACCTGGTGATACCATGGTAACAGGCAGTGTGGTTCAGAGCGCATGCAAAGGTATTGCCTCACCCTATTCAAATGGAATCTTCTGTGGGACTTTGGGTCCAGTGCAGTTGCTGGACAACTTTTAAAGTTTGATGAGCTCTGCTGTGTTATTAATTAATTAAATCAACCATATTTGCCTAAATATGGCATTGTTATGTGGCAGTACGTACCATATAGTATGCATCTCTCTGCTTATAAAATGTGGAAAGACCTCAAATGGATTTAATGTCAGGTCAAGATAAAGAGAAGTGCTTTGATTTAAAAGCAACTTTATTTATGTATGTAGGGTTGAGCTGACAACCTCGGCAACCGCGCAATCCTAAGCTTTGGAATCGATTCTTCTCCTTGATTGGATTCAATTCCACTAGTTATCAGCTCCATTGAAGGGCCTGCCCTGACATAAAGACCATGTTCATTACCTAATCTACCTACTAAACTACGACACATCCCAGATTCACCTCAGTGACTTGAAACTGTACCCCAAAAATATTTGTTCACTTCTTCATACTGTGTTGGTAATATCATTATACCTTTGCTACCATGTTATGATACCATCTTGGTGACTCAAAACTCTTGGTTTTCTACTCAAAAGATTTGTTCAAAAACAGGGCAACACCATAACATCACTAATTTAAACCACGTTTAATGCTGTCTATACGTTTCAGTGTGTATAAAAACGTAAATAAATGTACATGTGGTAGAATTACAATTTTAAGGAAAAATACACACATAGTCGCATGAGATCACATTAAAAAGCACATTAAATGTTTTTATTTGCAAATTCACAAATGCTTGATTACAGAAATGTATATATATACAGAAATATATATGTCAATGTATCTTGTAATTCGTTCTACCAACCACGATGGTGAAAATTATCATATGTATTGCATTCTTTATTATAAGATCTTTTTATTTCAAGAAAATTAGTTCACCATTGATGATTGGATCCAACCATTGATTCTAAAAACAATTTAAATTGGAGTCGCTTCTAAGTTCTGTAAATCAACAGCCCTGTTTATATATAATTTAGTAAGCACAACTAATTATACATGCAACAATGTTTTATTTCAATGACATTTAATCTACATTTATTTGGTTCATACAGAGCAATTGTAACTTGCATATATCTTTGCATGTAGAGGTATGTCACTGGTGTATATAAAAAAAGAGGAAGGGGTTGTACGACAGCATAGTATTCAGGAAGTGTGTTGTCAAACTCAAACTCTGACAGTGTACATCCTGTGTGAGAAGCAAAAAACCGAACAGAGCCTTGCAAAAACATTTTCAGCCAAATTCTCTCTTCAGCTTTACACACCGAGACCGTTTTCTGTGCTTAAAGGTTGGATATTGAGAGGTAAGTTATTTAAAGATATTGAACATGTGCATTAAGCACTAAGGATAATGTAAATTAAGTAATATTTGAGAATGGCATACACAAGTGCAACCGGAACTATAGAGTAGTAATATATTACACATGCTTATTTCAAAAGCATCTCGATACTCAAAAGTGACTTTATTCTTCATTGTCTATTATGATTTAGCTTATGGATTTTCAAATACTATAAGAGAAAATACAGCTTTGTGAAGAGGAAGTAACTTTGTCATTCACAGGATGGAGGACACTTTTCTAAAGGTGTTTGTCATTGTTGTCAGTCTGCTAATCTCAAAGGATCACAATGTCTTTCATGAGCAAGATGATGGCATCACATTGAGCATGCAAGACCATGAGCATGTTCTTCTGGAGGAGGGAGCAAAGCTAGAACAAGGGGAGCATGCTGTTGCCATGGAACTGCCACATACAAATCAGGAAGTGCCACAAAGTCATCACAGGGTGCCAAGAAGAGAGGGGACACGTCAGATGTTCAACAAATTACGCCAAGTGTCAAGACCACAGTGCTGCACGAGGAGCAAATGTCCCCAGTGGGAGAGCAAAATGATTTCCGCCAAAAGGCATTTGCACCAGATGACCAGGAAATAATGGATATTGACAAAGACAAATGGTCATTGCATATGCCAAAGGCAGGCCTAACACATGAACAAGTCAATGTGGACCAATCAGGGTCTACTGTGGACCAGAACGTGTCACAGGGGGATGCAACACAGCCGGAAAAGCCACAAAGTGGCCAGATTGACACCCACCGTGAACATCAAGTTGATCAGGGTTTACTCGTCGACCAAAAAATACCAACTTCAAGCCAAAAGTTGACAATAGCTCAAGGGAAACAATCTAGTGATCAAGAGGACAACTTCAGCTGGTACCTGTGGAAGACGCTATCCTTGATTTCATTGTTTAGAGTTTTAAAAAAGTTCTTGAGAAAGGGCTCCAAACTGCAAAGGAAGACACTGCAATGCCTGAACATCTCCGGAGCCTCTAATATTGATAACAGGACTTTAACTAGCTTCCATAATAAGTGTGTCCTGGTTCCACCCAGTTACAGTTGGCAAACTTGTGAGTTTGTAGAGGGTTTTGTGAACGATCTTCTGGAAACTGTGAGAAATAAGAGCACTGCAGGTTCAGACATGGAGATTGCAGACTTTGTTGGCGTTGGCAGCTTATACGAGCAATGGGCTTCAAGAAAGAATGCCATGTGCGACATTCATGTACCCATCATCCCACCAAAGCCGTATAGCTTTGAGTTTCAGCTTTTGAAAGAAAGTAGAGGTTCTTCAACCATCCAGTACTGTTGCAAAGTCAAGATGGTCAAAGGAAGTGCCAGTTCAGCCACCTGCCCTTGCAGCAATTCCAACCTAGATGACGACGATATGGTGTGCCTTCTACATCCAGATAACAAAAATGATCATGCAACTGAAAGTTACATTAATGACCTTCTATGCGAAGAAAACAGCTCATATCTCTCAAAAACACAGGTTGTGAAATGGTTTAAAACAGCCATTAGGAAAGCATGGAAAGAGATCAGCCACAAATATGAGTTTGAGTTAATATTCCAGAATAGGGAAAATCCTGGAAGTCTCAAAGTTCGATTCAGATCAGGGCGGGTCATTCTGTTCAGCCTCACTCCTGTGGTCAGGTTTAAAGACTCTAAGGTACATCTGATCTCCCATCTTTCAGACCTCCACTTTTCTGCCCTATTTTCCGATATCCATTGGCCAATATGTTTTACACACTATGAAAACACCCTCCTTCAGCACATAACTAAAACACTTCCAGACAATGCGTGTCATATTCATTGTCTACAGATCCTTTCCTTCCTACACAAACACCAAACTGGCCTGAGTGGTCCATGTGGGCTAACAAGCTTCCATTTGAAGAATGCACTGCTGCATCTTCTTGTCAGCAACACCTCATCTTGGGACCCTGAGCAGATGGTTGAGAGACTAAACGATCTGTTGACTTTCCTCCAACAGAAACTCAGAGCTAAAGTGTTTGACCACGCTCTGGTCGGGAACACTCGGATTCCAACTGAAATTGGATTTCCTAAAGAATTTAGTGCAGGAAAGCCTATTAACTTGTTTCTGCCATTAAACAATGAATTGTCCTTAAAGTCCAACAAACACTTACAGGAGATGATTAGAAACATGCCCATGGTGATCTATGAATATGGATCGGTAAAGAATGTCCTTTAAGTTGAGATATTGTATGTGTGGAAACCCCTTTTGTACAATTTCATTATGCATTCAAATATTTACTCGTCGAGTGAGAAATAAATAAAACCATTAGTAAGTACAGTTTAATCACATTAACATCACAAGGCATAACCACATGGACTATAACCAAGTCATCCTTTGATCCAACTTAAAACATCTGCCATCTGTGAAAGACATCCTCCTAGAAACCATCTGATTCCCAGACCAACTCAAAGTCACGGTCATCTGCGGGGAACTCAGGAATGGGCTCATCTGGTGTAACAGGTGATGGGGCTTCATTTCCCATCTTCAAGTCCCAGGACTCACTGGTGATCATTGACTTCCCTGTTAGAAACAGATAAACTTGGTCAGCAAGAACGCAATGAGCAAGTAAAACCTAATTTGGGACCCAAATCTATTCATACTGACCAGACGCCCTTGGAGAACCATGACATGTAGAGGCACAGCAGTTACACACAGAGGGATCACCATACAGCTCAGTCCAACTAAAGAACACAGACATCCACAGTTACACACAGTCATGGATACATTTAAAGTCTTAATGCTAAACCAAAGCTATCAATAACAGGATATGCAAGGGAGAAATTGAGAATAAATTTGTGCTTGTAAACTCACTTCTTGGTCTGTGCGTTATATGTGCATGACTTGGCACTAGGTGTAGGTGTCTCTGGTCCTAAGGCCAACTCACAATGCATATACATGGTCTACCAAAGGAAGAGGGGTTTCGAAGTTTCGTTTTAAAAATAACAAACCAACTATGTATTAAACATTAAGCAAAAAAACACTTTATACCTTTTTGGACGGTAGCTTTGAAACCATGTTTTTAAACAGAAAAGCTGCCACACAAAGTCTCACGGTCATCTTGTTGGCACTGGTGTAGAACTTTGTCAGAGCGCTGTTCTTACTGTCCACCAGGCATCTATACAGAAATAGTTGGATGGAAATCTCTTTACAACATAGCAAAGTAAAACAATCGAGCTGCGATATTGATTAAAAGATGGTGATCTCAAGTCAAACACCCATCTGATCTTATTACTAAATGACAGGCTTTGACAAGAACGTTCACATTCAAATCCACATTGGCACTGCTGCGGAACCAGAGAGAGTTGTCATAGGCATGAAACGGCTTCACAACAGTATTTCGGGTCATCTGTGACAAATTTATAGCTTGGATATAAACAGTCTATGGTAGCATTAAATGTAGAGAAAGTCACAACTTTTAAAACACAGTGTATCAATTGCATCATTACACCAGTAGGTGGCAACAAGTGACTTATTGAATCATTCAGGAGATTCAAAAATGGATTCAATCAGTAATGAAACCAAGTGACATCTAGAGTCACGGAATCATTCAAACCTATTATTAAAAAAATAATAATAAAAAAACACATCTTAAAATAGATAACAATAAGTTGAAATATTTAAAAAGAGTAGCAACTGTCAATAATGCAGTCCTATGATATGAACATAGAATATCTACACCTAAAGTCTAAGTCTTTGCTTTGTTTCATAAACAAACATGTGTATATCACTTACCCATAATTCTCCACCAAAGAATATTTATCCTTCGACATCGGGTTTTGAGTGGAAGTGACAAAACAACTGTTCAGGTACAGACGTTTTCCTGGCCTGCTGCTGGCACCTTTAGCTTCAAAGCATATGGGTTTGCCTACGACAAAGCTCTGGCCAACTGGAAGCAATTCCCAAGAATCTGAAAAAAAAAAAAAAGAAAAACCTAAATAAATTAATATATAGGTATAGCTAATAGTGGTCCAGACCAACCTTACGAAAGTATGACTTACAGAAGGTATTCTTGGCAAAGATCATTTTGGGAAACATTTTTAACGGTAAGGTACACCCAATGCGCTGCAGAGTTCAGCGCTAACCCTGATCAAACACCCACCTGTGATTTTCTAATGATCCTGAAGACATTGATTAGCATGTTCATGTGTGTTTGATTTGGGTTGGAGCTAAACTCTGCAGTGCATTGGCCCTCCAGAGTAAGATTTGAATAGCCCTGCCTTAAAGTATAACTTAATAGTGTGTTAAGAAACAGTGTTAAGGTTTTGGGAAATCCAGCCCAGCACAGTAAACTAAGCTCAAATCAACAGACTGGTATAATGGGGATTTCAAATAAAAAAATTAAAAAAGAGAAACTTATAAAGTCAAACAATTAATATAAACATTTGAGTTGTCAGTGAGTCAGTGACAAAGTTTTAAGTTACCTCACAAGTTTTTACAAGGCCTTCCAGTTTACTTATTGTAGATGTGTCACCCTACACAACTTAAATGCAGCTAGAACTGTAGAGTGATTTACAGGTACATTTCAACATAAGTTTCTAACACACAAGTACAAGGAGACAAAGATTTAACCGCCTACCATCCATTGCAGCAAGTGTGGGCGTTGTTCGAGTTAAGCCCTTGAACAAGGTTCCACCTGCTACATGGGGCAAGAATCCAGCAGAGTATGAGCGATGGAACCTTAAGTGAAATTTAGAAACAAAGCTCAAATTACATTTAACGCTTAAAAAAAATAATAAGAAGAATTAAAAAAAAAGTTTACTTTGCGTAGCTACAGCGAATATCCATAGTAAACGGCAGTTCCCTCACGATCACCCCGGTATCGACTGGTTTGTAGATGAGGGTGTTCGAGTAGATCACACGATCAGCATCCTCCTGAAATAAAACGACAGATCAGAACGCCATATAACGGGGTGGAAGGGGAAGCGATGAAGGAAAGAATTAAGAAAAAACCCACCTCTTTTCGTATGCCACATTCTCTCAGAAAGTACATTAAATGATAGTGAGTTTTCGAGAATTTGTTGACAGAACACGTTCCCAGCGTCAGGATCTTCCGTGCGTTGGGGTTAGTAAAAAAACTTCTCAGCACTCTCACATGCATCCGATCCAGGAAACACATCACCTCCACAATCTTCGGCCCAGAGAAGAAACGTTTGGTAGAAGTCACGGGTTCGGGCAGAAGTATTTTCCTGACCAGGGGAGGCACCGGCCTACTGCCTTTTTCTGGGGTGAAAAGTTCTTTGTATAACATAGATGCTGGTATTCGTACCGAGGCTGGTAGTGGCTCACGAACTGTTGAGTCCGAAAAAGCGGCTCTGACTTGAGGTTGTGGCATAATTTTTTCACCCCCATCCGATGTGCCTAGTTTGAAACTGTCCATCGAGTCCGAGTCCCAGTCCTCCTCTGGATTAGTGTCGTAATCAACTTCAAAAGGGTATACTAAATGATTAGCGCTGAGAAAAACAACCAGTAAGCAGTACCGCCACATTCTCTGTTGTTCAAGTGCTCAACTATTTTTCTAAGGCTGTCTATCCATCTCAAGACATTTATACTATCAGTGTGACAAAAAACACCTGCTCATAATTGGCTCAATCAGAAGGAACTCCCATCAAAAACAGATCAAGTTTGACGTCTGCTGGATAAAGCTGGTATAGCAAAAGTAGCAAACGAATTGCATGAGTCAGGAAAAAAACAACTGCTTATAAAATACTTCATCTCTTCTCTTTCAATGGTTTCTTATGTCGTTTTACTTGTCTATCAAATGCATCTTGATGTAAGCATATTTATCTATATTTAGACTGGAGACAAGAACAAATAAATAAAAATGTTTATATTGGTCTTAAAGTGATAGTTCAACCCAAAATGAAAATTCTGCCATCATTTACTCACCCTTAAGTTGTTCCAAACCTGTATACATTTATTTCTTCTGTTAAACACATAATACAATATTTTACAGTTTGGTGGTTCAGGCGTTAGGTCAGGCAAGTGTTCATCAAAAATGAAGCGGTCTAAACCCTCGGCTGCACAGGGACTGAAAAAGAGAAGGGAAGAAGAAAGAAATCCCAGTATTGAGGTAAGTCTTCTCATCTCAGCCATTAAGGTGTCAAACAAAATAAATTTACTTAATATGCTATTATCAATTAATATTGGACGTTTAATTGCTGTCACTAAGCTATCACTAGCTAGCTAGTTAGTTTTCTACGAATTACAAACATAATAACTTAACTGACAATAACCTACATGGATGCAATTTAAATATCAAAAGACCAGTAGGCCTATGCTATGTGGATAACGTATCATAAGCATGCTAGTTATGAAATGTACAATTGCTCTCTAGTCTCTTTACATTCATTATAAAAGCATAAGTTCTGTTTAGTGAGTTCACAACTAAAGGTGCATAAACACACACAGTAACCATTATGGTGATAGCAGTGGTGTTAGTTCACCCTTCTGTACAGTTCCCTTTCAGAATAGGTCCTTCTAAAAAATTAGCATATTGTGATAAAAGTTCATTATTTTCCATAATGTAATGATACAATTAAAATTTCATATATTTTAGATTCATTGCACACCAATTGAAATATTTCAGGTCTTTTATTGTTTTAATACTGATGATTTTGGCATACAGCTCATGAAAACCCAAAATTCCTATCTCAAAAAATTTGCATATTTCATCCGACCAATAAAAGAAAAGTGTTTTTAATACAAAAAAAGGCAACTTTCAAATAATTATGTTCAGTTATGCACTCAATACTTGGTGGGGAATCCTTTTGCAGAAATGACTGCTTCAATGCGGCGTGGCATGGAGGCAATCAGCCTGTGGCACTGCTGAGGTGTTATGGAGGTCCAGGATGCTTCGATAGTGACCTTAAGCTCATCCAGAGTGTTGGGTCTTGCATCTCTCAACTTTCTCTTCACAATATCCCACAGATTCTCTATGGAGTTCAGGTCAGGAGAGTGCAGGCCAATTGAGCACAGTAACACCATGGTCAGTAAACCATTTACCAGTGGTTTTGGCACTGTGAGCAGGTGCCAGGTCGTGCAGAAAAACGAAATCTTCATCTCCATAAAGCTTTTCAGCAGATGGAAGCATGAAGTGCTCCAAAATCTCCTGATAGCTAGCTGCATTGACCCTGCCCTTGATAAAACACAGTGGACCAACACCAGCAGCTGACATGGCACCCCAGACCATCACTGACTGTGGGTACTTGACACTGGACTTCAGGCATTTTGGCATTTCCTTCTCCCCAGTCTTCCTCCAGACTCTGGCACCTTGATTTCCGAATGACATGCAAAATTTGAGCAACAGTCCAGTGCTGCTTCTCTGTAGCCCAGGTCAGGCGCTTCTGCCGCTGTTTCTGGTTCAAATGTGGCTTGACCTGGGAAATGCGGCACCTGTAGCCCATTTCCTGCACACGCCTGTGCGCGGTGGCTCTGGATGTTTCTACTTCCAGACTCAGTCCACTGCTTCCGCAGGTCCCCCAAGGTCTGGAATCGGTCCTTCTCCACAATCTTCCTCAGGGTCCGGTCACCTCTTCTCGTTGTGCAGCGTTTTTTGCCACACTTTCTCCTTCCTACAGACTTCCCACTGAGGTGCCTTGATACAGCACTCTGGGAACAGCCTATTCGTTCAGAAATGTCTTTCTGTGTCTTACCCTCTCGCTTTAGGGTGTCAATGATGGCCTTCTGGACAGCAGTCAGGTCGGCAGTTTTTAAAAGCCTCAGGAATCTTTTGCAGGTGTTTAGAGTTAATTAGTTGATTCAGATGATTAGGTTAATAGCTCGTTTAGAGAACCTTTTCATGATATGCAAATTTTTTTAGATTTTTCATGAGCTGTATGCCAAATTCATCAGTATTAAAACAATAAAAGACCTGAAATATTTCAGTTGGTGTGCAATGAATCTAAAATATATTAAAGTTTAATTTTTATCATTACATTATGGAAAATAATGAACTTTTATCACAATATGCTAATTTTTTGAGAAGGACCTATATGTATGTATATATATATATATATATATATATACATTGAGGAAAATAAGTATGTGAACACCCTGCTATTTTGCAAGTTCTCCCACTTAGAAATCATGGAGGGGTCTGAAATTGTCATCGTAGGTGCATGTCCACTGTGAGAGACATAATCTAAAAAATAAATAAAAAACACACACTGCAGGAGGGATTTTGGCCCACTCATCCACACAGATCTTCTCTAGATCAATCAGCTTTCTGGCCTGTCGCTGAGAAACACAGAGTTTGAGCTCCCTCCAAAGATTCTCTATTGGGTTTAGGTCTGAGACTGGTGACATATATATATATATATATATATATATATATATATATATATATATATATATATATATATATGTATGTATGTATGTTTGTATGTATGTATGTGCACTCACCTAAAGGATTATTAGGAACACCATACTAATACTGTGTTTCACCCTCTTTAGCCTTCAGAACTGCCTTAATTCTACGTGGCATTGATACGTGGCTACTGAAAGCATTCTTTAGACCTTCCTCTGACCTCTAGCATCAACAAGGCATTTTTGCCCACATTACTGCCGCATACTGGATGTTTTTCCCGTTTCACACTGTTCTTTGTAAACCCTAGAAATGGTTGTGTGTGAAAATCCCAGTAACTGAGCAGATTGTGAAATACTCAGACCAGCCCGTCTGGCACCAACAACCATGCCACGCTCAAAATTGCTTAAATTTTTTTTTTATCTCAAAGTGATAGTTCAACCCAAAATGAAAATTCTGCCATCATTTACTCGCCCTCAGACAATATACAGTATATCCATAATAGCACTTTTGTTTGTAGAGGGTATAGTTAATCCAGTTTATGGGTCATAATTTGCTTACAGGTACTTTGCACAGTTTATGGAGTTAATATTTGGTAAATATCCTTGAACATTATTTCTAGCATTCGTGTATGAATAACTTAAAACTCAATCTCGCCTAGGGCAACCAAAGAGCTAGAGACAGCCCTGTATTTATGACATGGACTGTTTGTTAAACTGCAACACACATACTTAACTATACATAAGACACTGGGAACTTTCCGTTTACATTAAACACATTTCAACAAAAATAAACATACTGTATAAATACAAATGTATTTAGGTCAAAGTGTCTTAATCATTTTGGTCACACATTTTACTGGTAGTCCACTGTATGAATGATTTTTGGGTATAATGTCACAATTTGCTTTATTTTGCTATCCTCACTCACTAGTAAAAAATAATAGTTTGGTGTCTGAATAATTTTTGGTTTCCTCTACATAAACATCTAACAGATTATTGCGTAAATTTTAGACAAGTATACTTACTCTTTTGCACATGTGTCAAAACATGCAATTTGCTTAAATCAATGTGTAAATAAAATCTGATGTGAACAAAAAGCTAATTGTTCAGAGACCTGAACTTATTGTTTTGAGAAAGAAAAAAAATTTATATATCTAATTCGAGAATTGAGCCAAAGTGATTGAGAAAACCTGTATTAAGATTATTATACTGAAATAGTATTTACTGCAGCGTGTCCTTTTTCATTTATTTAAGCATTTAAATATATTTAAAGAACCACCAAATAACAGCACATACAATAAGCTTATGAGGTGACATACAATACATGCATTAATGCATCATATTATATAATACGATAATAAAAAATACAAAATGCCTTAGTTTAGTTATTCTGCCAAATGTAAAGCATAAATAAGGAAAGATCATCCACTGAAAGGTATTTTTAAAATGCTAAAAAAATAGATTATCTATTACGCTGACATTGTATATTTACACTTATTTACAGTTTTTTTTAATAATCTGAGCTGTGTTGCATCTATAGTTCGAATTTGTGACTGAAAGAAGCTCAGGGAAAGAATCACAAAGTTCCTGTAACATTTTAAAAACAGATGTCTGTCTACTACAAGTTTTATCAACATTACACTTAGTTTCATATATTTTGGAGCTGGAGACCTTGTAGGTTTGAAACTCGAGAGCTGTTCACCCTCGTCCAAAAACCTCACAAAAGCTGATTGCATGTACTAGCTTTTTGCGAAGTGTGTTGATACTGCTGTATTGGGGAAGAATTAATCTGCCAAAACAGGTCTGGGCCTCTGGCAAACGGTGATCTGGATCAGGACTGCCTGACTGATGAATCTTCAGAGAGCGCTTTGAGAGACCTCCCATAGGTACACGGTCCGTTCCGAACAAGAAGACTGAAGAAAAATAGGCAGAGCGAGGATTTGTGGCAATAAAAATAACAGTTCTTAAATGTCCATGTGATGTCATAGATGCATCAAATAAAAATGCAAAAAGAAATTCATATGTTCAGGTTAAAGCTTACTTAGAAATTTCTTCTTGTTCTCTTCAGATAACTCAAAGAAAACGGTCCAGAAGTTCTTGATAAGCTCATCAGAGGCAGAACAGCCTTCATAAGAGGCAGACTGAAGATAAAGCAGAAAAAGTCTTAAATACTAATTGTTAAATGCTTGTTACAAATTTGCAAGTTTTATACATTTTATACATTTACCTGCAGAAGCTCCTGCCAGTCATATTTAGGGGAGCCATGGAGAAGCTCCTGGAGTTCTTCAGGGTGAAACATGGTCCAGATATTGAGCGGGCAGCCCTTAGAAAAACCTTCTGAAAAATACTTGAACTGATTCTCCACTGACTTGTTGAAAACAAAGTCGACATACAAATCCACATACTTCTGTCTGTAAAAAAATAAGACAAGCTTGACTAAAGGTTTAAAACGCCTTTGAAGAGTTAAGATGGATAGACAGACAGACAGACAGACAGATAGATAGATAGATAGATAGATAGATAGATAGATAGATAGATAGATAGATAGATAGATAGATAGATAGATAGATAGATAGATAGATAGATAGATAGATAGATAGATCGATAGACAGACAGACAGACAGACAGACAGACAGACAGACAGACAGACAGACAGACAGACAGACAGACAGACAGACAGATAGATAGATAGATAGATAGATAGATAGATAGATAGATAGATAGATATATGATAGATAGATAGATAGATAGTTAGATAGATAGATAGATAGATAGATAGATACATAGATAGATAGACAGACAGACAGACAGACAGGTAGATAGATAGATAGATAGATAGATAGATAGATAGATAGATAGATAGATAGATAGATAGATAGATAGATAGATAGATAGATAGATAGATAGATAGATAGATAGATAGATAGATAGATAGATAGATAGATAGATAGATAGATAGATAGATAGATAGATAGATAGATAGATAGACAGACTGACACATAGATAGACACATATATAGACAGACATAGATAGATAGACAGACAGACAGACACAAGTAGTGCACTACCTATTAGCTTTGGTCACTTGAATTTGACCTCCTTTTGGAACAAGCTCTTGCCCTTTGACCTGAAAGATGTAAATGGCTAATGTAAGCCTTTAAACAACAGCTGTGTAGTCTTATATTCAAGTGAACCAATACAAACTGCATTACTGTGAAATCCAAAAAGAGTATATCCACGACGTCCTCATCCTCCTTAAGAAGGTTTTTCAAACTTCTAATGTGGGATTTTAAAAATACGATCAAAAACATGACCTGTAAAAGCACTGCGAAACGTACAATGTATCAAATCTAATGGTCAGTAGCCTTTAAGCGTTTACCTGGCCTCCACAGGGGACAGTTCCTCCAGATCATTCAGAGTGGGACTCAGCTGGAGGAGTTTCTTGAACAAGGCCAGTGGGAAGTCAATGCTTATGTGGTGATTGTTGTACAGTGCCATTCCACAGATGATGCCAAGATAGTAAAAATCCTTATAACCTTTCGTGTGCTGGAAAGGCACAAGGATCATATTGATATATATTGCGAGGCCACACAAGAAGAGATAAGGAATGTTTGGTGTCGAGCTTACATCAGGATTAAACCAAACCGATGAATTCTTATGGACCTCCAGAACCCTTTTCTCCCAGTTGAGAAGAGACTTGGAAAGGAGGGAGAAGAACTCTGCCGATAAGCCCCTCATATCTATTCCATTCTCCCCGATGAACACCACCTGTACAGGAGACATTTTCATAATAATTGTAAAGGTAAAATGCAATATCAGACATTTCAATCTCTGGTTTCAGTTCTGTAATTCTGTTACCTTTAATCTGTGAAAAAATGACCGGGTGCTTTTTCTGAGATTCTTTAGCGTGTCTGTCAGCAGTGATTCCCTGTGTATGTGCAACACGTTGTCATTTAACATGATCATCTCTTGGTCAGGAAAACTCTGGAAGCACCTCTCCTGCAAGTACTAAGAAGAGTAAAATTATGTTAGCTTTAAAAGGATAGTCCACCAAAACATTTACTCAGCCTTGTGTCATTCCAAACCTTTATGACCTTCTTCCGTGGAACACAAGTATCCTGAAGAATGCTGGTAAGCAAACTGTTTTGATGCCCATTGACCTCCATTGTAGGTTCCACAAAAAAAGCATTTCTCAAGATATCCTGCACTCTTAGAATAAAATCTATATAGAACCGTTAAGGGTTCCGTCAGGCACTTCATATATAGAACCTTTTAGAGGCTCCCATTGTGAGATAATTCTATGGATTTAGTTTCAACTAATACATTTTGTTTTTATGCATTTTTTATGAAATTAATAAAATTGTATGAATTAAACTGCTTGTAAACATACTTTATCACTAGAAAAAAAACTAGTCACTATAGTCTTTAAAATGGAGTCGAGATCTCTAGAGTTTCCCACTGAACCTTTTTTTCAGTGTCCCACATGCACTCTTAAAATGCTGGGTTGTTTCAACCCATGTTTGACAAACATTCAAATATGGACTAACCCAACAATCGGTTTCATGTTTAAATACATTTTTAAACCCAACTGTTTGGTTTGTCCGTATTTGACCCAGCATGGTTTGAAACAACCCAGCATTTTTAGAGTGCAAGAAAGTCATTCAGGTTTGAGGGTTACTTAAAAATTAAGTTATTTTGCATATGTACTGTATGTATGGCATATGGATGACTGAGTTCATCCATCTTTGACTTACACGAAACATTCTCTGTTTAGTTGCGGTGTGAGCTGCAAAAGGGAACTTGACCAAAATCTCAATAATTCCCTGAAAGACAATTATTGAAAGAACTGTAAGATTTGTAAGTTACTGAACACAGAACATTTAAAATGTCATGCAAATCTCACTGAAATTTTCACATGTCTCATGTCAGAAGCCTTCAATACTCACAAAGTAGTAATCTCTCAATTTCTCCATTTCATGGCAATCTTCAGTGAAAAAAAGGTCTTCCCACAGATCTTCCAAGGTGAATTGCAGCTATTGATGTACAGAAAAAAAAGAGAAATTTCTGGTATTATGGTTTTTGTCCAAAATATCTTTGTGAAACAGAATTCACTATTGCGTTGGTTCTCACCGTATCTAGGAGATTGTTGATCTTATGAATGACGAAACCACTGCTTGTGATGTCATTGTGGGTAGCGCAACAGACCTTCACAAAGTATAAACAACTATTATACAATGATATGGTTACATTTCAAATTAAATGTTTAAAAAAGGCACCTTGTAGAGCATCTGAAGGATCTGCAAAATGTTCTGCAGGTGTATAGTTAAGTCATGACCAGTTTCACTGCACAGAATCTGGCCAATCAGCTCAGCAGATTCTTTGTGAAATAACTTCACCAAGCCTCTGAGCCAGTCACTGGGGAGTTTGGACCAGTACATCTCTGAGAATGTATGATACAAATACTTAGAGGAGTACAACAAGGCCAAAAATACAAAGGTTGTAATGGTCCTCCAGCTTTACCTAACATCGTACGAGTGGCTGGATTCAACTGAAGGATTCTGGAGGCCAGTGCTACAGTGAGTTCAGTTCTTTGTTTCCGGAGTCCTCCGATGAGCTCAGGGAGGAGAAGGTAAAGTCTCAGAGCTTCCACTCCAGCTGGATTTGGCTTCAGAGATGGCAGCAGTGTCTGTTGAACCACCTTCACTACCTGAGGGCCAAATGAACTACATCTCACTCATGCAATTTAAAATGTAATGACATTTTTTTATATATATATAAGCAGATTCATCATTACCTCTGAAATTGACCTTTTATTTTCTAATAGCTTTGCAAAGGATGTTTTAACCAGATCCAAATCCAACCCACAATGCTCCTCAGACGTCTGATAATGTTCATCACAACTACAAAAACAGAACGTTACATAAAACTGTGATGGAAGGAGTCATTTTATGCACAAGAAGGAGAAATTACTATATAAGACTACCACATTTTACCTTGTTTTGAGAAAACTTCCATTCAGAGAGGCGGCAGAGGAGAACACTGTGTTTATTTCCCTGTAAATAATACAATTATTGTAAAAAGTACAGCCCTGGTAAATATGATCGGAGATGGCTGTAAAAAATAAATCTGCATTGTTTATCCTTTTAATCTTTTCTTAAAAGAAATTGCAAAAATCATTGAAGTAAAAGAATAGAAAGTGAGGGATAATCACCTTATGATATAAATGATTTTCTCCAAAACACGTTGGCTGCAATTATTGGCACCCCTATAATTTTTAATAAGTAAAATATCTTTGAAGTATATTCCCATTAATATTTACATTTTTAGCACAACAGGGTAACTAGGAACATGAAATTTTCCAGCCATGACTTCCTGTTCTACAGGAGTATAATATAATATATAGTATAATATAATATACAGGAGTATAATATAATATATAGTTCTGATGATATAGAATATAGTTCTGATGTGCAGCAAAAGATTGTTAAGCTTCACAAAATAGAAAGTGGCCGCAAGAAAATAGCTAAAGCATTGAAAATCCCCATTTCCACCATCAGGGCAATAATCAAGAAGTTCTAATCAACTAAGGATGTTACGAATCTGCATGGAAGAGGACGTGTGTCTATACCGTCCTAATGCACGGCGAGGAGGAGGGTTTGAGTGGACAAGACTCCCCAAGGATCACAGTTGGAGAATTGCAGAGATTAACTGAGTCTTGGGGTAAGAAAGCCTAAAAAAATGATTAAACAGCACCTACACCAAAACAAGATGTTTGGGAGGGTTTCAAGAAATATCCTACTTGTTCATCCAAAAACAAACTCCAGCATATTCAGTTGTCAGACACGACTGGGACTTCAGAAGGGACCTGGTTTTGTGGTCAGATGAATCTATAAAAAGAGCTTTTTGGCAGCAAACCACCAGATGTGTTTGGTGCAAACTGGAATAAAAAGTCCCCCATGCCCACGTTTAGAAATACCGCTGGATCTTTAATGATGTTGGCCTATTGTCTTGCTGGAGGTCCTGGACATCTTGTTCAGACACATGGTGTCATGGATTCTAGAAAATACAATAGATAAAAAAACCTGACGGGCTCTGCTAGAAATATTATAATGGACCGTGGTTGGATCTTCCATCAAGACAACAATCCAAAACAAACATTAATCAACACACAAATGTGTCACTGAACACAGAATGAAGCTTCTGCCAAGGTTGTCCCAGTCCCCTGACCTGAACCCTATTGAAAATGAGTGGGGTGAACTGAAGAGAAGAAGCACCAACAAGGATCTGGGAATCTGAAGGATCTGGAGAGATTCTGTATGGAGGAATGGTCTCTGATCTCTTCTCAGGTGTTCTCCAAACTGCTTATATAGTCCCTTACAAAAGTCATGTCTCTTATCTATTTTGTAGAAACACCTGCTATTAACCTGACTTTTAAGTCATCAATTGGTGTTAGAAATAGCACATATGAAAAGCTAAAACCCTCCCCTTTAATGCACTGAAATAAATTAGTTTCACAGAAAAAGATTTATCATTTAATCAAGACAGAAAGGTCAAATTTTGGCAAGACAAAAGTTTTGTTACTGCAAATACAAAAATATGTCAGCAAATTAAGTAGTGGTGCTGTGAGATCCAAATTTAATATCTTGTATGACTTCCATGAGCTTGAAGGACTGCATCCATGCGGTTTGGCAAGGACTCATACAATTTATTGATGAAGTCATCAGGAATAGCAAAGAAAGCAGTCTTGCATGCCTCCCAGAGTTCATCAATATTCTTTGGTTTCGTCTTCCATTCTTCCTCTTTCATCCTACCCCACATATGCTCAATGATGTTCATGTCTGGTGACTGGGCTGGCCAATCCTGGAGCATCTTGATCTTCTTCGCCTTGAGGAACTTTGATGTGGAGATAGAAGAATGCGATGGAGCACCATCCTGCTGCAGAATTTGGCCTCTTTTATGGTTGGGAATATAAGAGGTAGCTAAGATTTCTTGGTATTTTAGACTATTGAAGTTGCCTTCCACCCTGCAGATCTCTCGCACACCCCCACACTGGATGTAACCCCAGACCATGATTTTTCAATCGCCAAACCTCACTGTTTTCTGTGTGAATCTCGGATCCATGCGGTCTCCAGTAGTTCTCCTGTAATATTTGCGGCGACTGTGGTGTAATTCAACAGAAGATTCATCTGAAAAATCCACCTTCTGCCACTTTTCCAGCGTCCATCCTTTTAGCAGGCTGTGGGCTTTGGCAAATGCCACACGGTTTTTCAATTGTCTTTTGTTTAGTGCTAGCTTCTGGGCACTGATTCGACCATGGAGGTCATTTCGAGACAGAATCCGACAAACTGTTCTGGTTGACACAGGGACTTCAGGTGACCAGGTCTTGTGGAGCTCTGCTGCAGTGGAAAATGGGCTGGCCTTGGATTTTCAAGCCAACAAACGGTCCTCTCGAGCAGTTGTCTTGCAGGGTCTGCCTGACCTGGGCTTGTCATAAACGTCTCCAGTCTCTTCAAATCTTTTTTTTTATCCTCTGTACTTGACGCTGAGACACTTTGAAGGTGTCTGCCACATCAGCAGTGGATCTGGTCTTCAGCCTCTTGATAATCAAAACTTTAGTCTCAGGGTGAATCTTAGGCATGTTTGCAGAGGTCTAGTTGCAGTTGATGTGAAGGTCTAGTGTACTGGGGTTCTTTTTATTGAGCAAAATTATTGAGCAAAATTTTTGAATGAAAGATCAAAAAGATAAACAATGCAGATTAATTTTTATAGCCATCTCTGATTATATTTACCAGGGGTGCCAATAATTAAGACCACAACTGTTTACACTATTCCAATATATAAAATTGGTCAATTACATTATTAGGTCACAACCTATAATTAAATATGAATAATCATAAATAATTAAGATTAAGATTCACATACTAAATTGTGTAAACATTATATAAAATAAATATCTATAATACATCTGATATTTCTGATATTTAATAGTAAGTTTAAAAAGGACAAATGCATAATGTCATGGAACAGCTCCAAATGCATTTTCTGAATATTTTAAGAGTAACATGGACATATAGAACATAAAATCTCTGGATTTATAGCAATATCATGAAAAATCTTTTGGCAACACTCACTTCTTTATTATTGCCCATGAATCGCTTCCAGACACCCATCGGTCAATCATTCTGTCATTTAATGTCAAAACCCCACTGCAATTGGATTTTGGCTTACTTTCAACCTCCTACAAAATACAAAAAAATCAAATTTAAGGTTATATATATCAGATTGCAGCAATCATTTATATGTTAAACTATTTATGAATGAAAACTGCCTGTCTTACTTTGAAAAACAAGGCAAAGGAATGATTCTCCCCAGCAATGAGTTTTTCAAACGTATATTCATGATCACAATCTGTGTGAAACAAACATTTAGTTTAACAACATAATGAGTAAAACAATATTAATAGCAAAAACATACTGCAAAATATATTTTTATCTACCATTTGACAGATCCACAGGAAAAGGCACAGACTGCTTGATCAATTTTCCATTTCCCAGCTGCCCTTGCATCCCACATCCAAATGAGTAGATCAGCTTTGACGATGAGACTGACACGAGTGTGTGACGTCTTTATTCAAGAAATAATCAAAAGCCTAATTACTGAGCAGACATGTTAACCATGTGAGGAGTTAAACATAAATCTGCACTTCTGCTCTGAAACACTGATGGATTATGAAAGGTCTAGTTTACCTCCCACATGTGACCTGTGACACTTTAGATCCCCACAGTTCAGCAACCACCCGCGGATGATGCTCGTCTTTAAATGAGTTGTGCCCGAGCTGACCAGAACCTCCGGATCCAAATGTGAATACTGTGCCACCCTGAAACATAAACCATTCCAACCCGATTTCTCTTTTCTAATATCAAAAACATGAATACATCAAATATTACAAAATACTATACCTTTGATAGAGTGGCAGTGTGTTCCCCTCCACATGAGATGGACACGGTTTTCTTTCCGTTTAGACTATTTACAACGGTTGGGACGTGTCTGTCTGTGGTGGAAAACAGTGAATTCATCACTTCCAATGCTCTGATGTAGATTTGACAGAGTATTGCACAAATGTATACATTTATTTGTGCTTTTTTCATTACTGATTTAGTTACATGATGAAATATTCAGACCTGTAGTGTCTCCGAGGCCCAGCTGTCCACTCGAGTTCTTTCCCCATCCGAACACGACTCCAGAGAGAGACAACACAAAGCTGTGGTCTCCTCCAGCGCTGATCTGAGCCAGTGGGATCCCACACAGACTCTCCACACGTTGAGCTGACAGAGAGCCGGGATGCTCTTTCCTCAAACCCAGCTGACCGTGAGAGTTCTCACCCCATACGAACAACTGACCATCTGAAACACCAACAACAGCTCTGCATATCTACACTCATATGCCCATTAATTAATGTCAATCATAAGATGCCAAAAGATTAAAACAAAACATCAGATGTTAGATGAAATGATCATGAATACCATTGGTCAGCGCCATTGAATGCTGGTCTCCACACGCGATCTGAATCACCTCCCTGTTCTCCAGACCTTTGAGAGGACTGCAGAGATAAGGCAATCTGTCAGATATATTATTGTTATTTTCACGTATGGTAATTTATATTATGCCAAAACAATCATACCTGCACACAGTAGATTTGTATTTGTCCATAATGAGAACGAGAACTCTTCCTTTATCAGCAAGAAGAACCGCACCAGCTCCTCCACAGACTATATATCTGATTCTGTCATTCTTTAGCTGTAGTTGTTCTGGAGTAAATAAAATATTATCATAAATTCAACTTCTGTTCATATTGTAAACATAGCCTAATATATAATATTCCCACATGAAAAAATACTATAGTATAGGCTACTATAGTAAAATTACAGTAAAATTACTCTACTAAATACTAGTGTTTTTGAACCACAGTAAATTGTAGTATATATTACAGTATTTACTACACTCTGTTAATTTAGTGTAGTATATTTACTATAGTACGGTTCAAAAACACTATAGTAGCCTATTTACTAGAGTAATTTTACTATAATATACTATAGTATTTTTTCATGTGGTTTTATATTACATTTATTAATATTAGGTATGTAATGACAATTTTAAACAACAAAAATAAAAAATGGTGTCATTTATTGTAGGCTATCATACCTAGTTTTCCATCGTGATCCCAGTTTTCACTGCGCAGTCTCAGCAATGAGACCTTCCCATCCCGGATAAATCCAACAAAACTCCTTCCAGCTGACATGTCCTGAACTGCTGATTTTGGACACATGGATCGTATTCCACAATTGCCATGTTTGACTTTGTCCGGCTGTAAGAGCCCGAAGCCCTCTCTGACCTGCGCTCCCCAGTAGCACAACATGTTGACGGATGAAAACTCCAGCTGACTGAAGAACATTCTCTCATATTAAACTGAAAGCAAACACTGGATTCAGCCTAAACGAAACTTATTCAATTTCCCATTAAATGAAACTCTTTGGAAATCATAAGTGTGATGCTTTCAATAGAGAGTAATAAGCGTACAACAAAGAAAACATAAAGTTGAGGAATGAGGGAAGTTAAATGGAAAACGAAACAAAAACTTAAAGACTAAAACTAATATTAGCTACTATATTTTACTCTCGTGTTGTTCGAGACCAGTATAACTTTATTTCTTTCACTGAGGCTCAAAAAGAGGTGTTTGGCTAAATGTATTGGACTAAATTACATTAGTGGACTACATTCACTTTCATCGGTTTTTCATGCAACGAAAGTGAATGTTGACGATTCTGTACTACATGATGTAGCTACGGCAAGCATATGGCAAGCCGCATACACATTTAATCCATAACGAACTAATATATTTTCATGCTGCTTATTTTTTAGATACTATTATCTATTAGCCTTGCATGGCCATACTCAATTCGAGTCAGAATATGAGTCTGGTACCGCTCCATTGACCTTTGATTATGGGGCGTGTTTCAACCTAACCAGGAAAGACCTCAATTGGATAGACCCACAACCAATCAGAGCAACAGAGCGACGAGTAACGTTAGTTGTCAATTGTCAACAGAACTCAACTGCGCTGTGTTGCCAAGTCCGTGTTTTTCTCCATGTCCGCGGGTTGAAGCGACCCCAATTATGCGATTATATAAACCCAGGAATGCGAATTTTAGCAGGCAACCTTGCCAAAATAACATATTTTGCCAACCAAACGCCATTTTTTCCGGAGAACCCCCCGGAAAGTTATTGTTTTGGGCTGTAGTTTTGAGTAGCAATTGCGTGACATTGCAAAAAAACGTGGCAACCCTGTCTGCACGTGCGCTGGATTAAGTAGTTACAAGAAAAGTGTAAACGATCTTTGCCAGTGTTTTAATAAAAGAATTAAAGGATACACAGAGTACTTACCAACACGATCATCGTTTCTGAGAGAAATAGTGAAGGTGAATGCATATACGAACAAGTTCTCCGTTTAGGATAAGAGCAAATTCAACCCAAAGCGCCTTTGATGATTACGTTACTGTTGTATCATCTGTCCATCATCGTCTAAAACCCGCCCTGACAATTTCATTGGTCCAAACAGTTTCTGTTCGGGCAGAATAACTCCTCTATGGAGCGATTCCAGACCGAATTGCCCGAGCAAAAAAAATTGTGGGCGGGGCTAAATTCGGCTGGCATCCAGGCTAATTATCTATTCCATTAAGTATTAGTAGGCTTCTTATACATTAGCTACTAGTGCTTATTATTTAGGAACTATAGTTCCTATATGCTTTAGATAGGGGAGCACGGGGGACACAATATGGCAGGGTTAATTGTAAGACGCATGGTTTAACACTTTCCACTCATGCCAGGATGAAGAAACTTTGTGTGTTTACTAGTTGCCATATCAACATTATTTGGAGAAAAAACTGCGCCAAAATTAAAAAATCTTTGGAAGATATCACTGAATATGTATTTAACCATAGCAAATGTAAAAGTCTTACTTAAGTTTATTTTTCATCTCTGTTTTTATTTGTTTATTTAAAATAAGACAAATTGGATAATTTTAATATTATTTTAATCTTATATCGGTTATTTAACAGTTGAGATGGTTATTTAATGCTGATCTAACAGCAGAAGACACGAGCTGCTGTTTTAATCCCAGTTGCGCAGGTGGTGTGTGTTGTAACACTGCGTTACAATGAGCCGCTATTAGAACTACGCTATTATATTCTATACTTTTATAAATTCTATTGAGAAACCATGAGAAAAGGGTGAAAAATGACTGAGAGTCAATGTTCAGAAATTATTCATTATTATTATGTTTTGAACTCTGCTGTATAGCTGTATTTAGCGATGTGTTTGTTGTCAAACTCAAAAATGTGTGTATTTTTAATGATAAAAAATGCCATTATTTAATTTAAAAAGTTAATAATTGTATTTTATTGACAAAATATTTTAGTTTGTCTTGTTTTTTTGTTGTTTTTATTATAGCAGATGAAATTTTAAGCTGTCAGTTGGTCATGTTACAATGTACCCCACCTATGGGGCATGTTGTCACATTTCACTTCCATTCTTTCAGGGTAAATCAAGAAAAAGTATACACTGTATTAATGAAACAAAACCACATAATAGAACTAGACATGTGGGAAATTAATGTGGGAAAAAATAAATACCTGGAACCCCAAGTGGATTTACACAAACTGAGAAAGTCAAAAAGCGTTAGGTTGTGCCCCGCTCTCCCCTACTAGTGCTTTTTCTTTAGGTACTAGTACCTTTTTAAAGACGTTAGTAGGTACTTATTCATTAGATAGTTCTTATTTATTAGATACTACTACTTATTCCAATAGTGTCTAGTATTTAATTACCTTAATAGATACTAGTATTATTTAAATCATCAGTATGCAAATAATATGTTGAATATTAATGAACCAACAACATATCAAAGAGAGATGACACAGGAAACGGAAGCAGAGAGAGGAGAAAGAATTAAAGGGGTACTTTAGCGCTGGGAATATGAATCTGTATTTAAACTGGGTCATTTATGTATTAGAAATGTGAATTGTTTTTAAAATTTGGTGCCTTCTAGACTGAGAAAAGACAGAAAATGTATTTTTGTCTCATGGAATGCACTCCGAGAATGCACTTGCTTCGCTGCCCTATGAGGCCACACACGGTATACTTGATCACTTGCCCACCGCGTTCATTTTCATAAAATCAGTTCAGTTAGAGACACTATAGTTAAAAACTGAACGTGTCTGTTCGATATATTCTGAGTGAGCCGATTGAGTGTCACTGCACAAACGCAGCAGGAGTCAGATTACATTCATCACATGAGCAGAGGTAAGCGCGGCCCTGGCATAACATCACAGCGCGTGATCATTCTGGCGCATTTTCAGTTCATATCTTTGGAAGCTTATTAATTGAACTTTCATAGGAATTTAAAACACTCACTTTGGTCTCCACCGCTCCGTTTACATGAATCTCCGCAGCTCCCCGAGCCGAGTGCTGTGAGAGTGATGTTGAAAACATGCGGAAATAGCGCCTCCTGCTGGCTGTAGTCTTTATCATCTAGTCAAAAAATCCTCAGATGACGCAAAATGACGATATTTGCATCTTCGGAAGATTTTTCCCAGAAATAAAATACATAATTCTCTCGTCTCAGGGTCATATGAGGGGGGAAAGTACGATAATTTTAATATAATTCTGGGTTTCTACTGATGCAAAGCTTAATACTAAGTAATCCTTTAATGTGCAACATGAGGTTATTGAACAAATTAGCAGAAAATACAGTTATGTAGAAATATCACATTGACACGGAGATACAGAGTATCTAAAAAAAAGTACTAGTAGATTGAAAATAGATACTACTTTGTTTTAAGTATTAAAGGGGTCATGAATTCAACTTTCTCTTGAGCTTTTGATATATAAATGGTAATATAAGAATATCGTACGTTTCAGAGCTGTAAACATCCTTGTTAGTCAAAGAAAATCTTTTATTGACAGCTGGCTCATCAAACGATCAATCTGCGAATTTGCTTCCCTGTCAGAAAGCTTTGAAACACTGCCTCAACCGATGAAGCATGCCTAATTCTGTAGCCCCGCCCACCGACTCGTTTTTCACTGACTGCCATTTTTCCACACATTTTCAAAACAACACTTGTTCTGAGGGGGAGCCGAAGCTCATTATAATATGCAAAACTGTTATCCAATCATAGCAGTGGGCGTTTACGTCCAAGTCTTCAATGCGGCACACCCATAAAAACCAAGCGTTTCAGGTCTCTGCAGGATAGTAATAGGAGTTACTAGATTAGTGGAAGAGGCCATAAATGGCTCGTTTCCACTGAGCGGTACGGTTCGGTATGGTACGGAACAGTACGCTGGGGTACCTTCCGTTGGGGTACCTAGCACAGTGGTATGGTACTAAAGGGTGGAGCTAGACTCACTGCAGAACGCTGATTGGTTGACAGAGAATCGTCACTTGCACGAACGACAGGGGGATTGACAACGCAAGAGGCGCCATTTTTAAATCACAAGATTGCAGCCTTTTATCAAACAAAGCTTGTCTTCTCCTTTTTATAAACAGCCACATGCCGAGAAGCAAGAACAAGATCTGCTGTAAGGTCTCCATCGTTCTTCTTTGCGCGCACGAATGACCGATGCTTTCCATCATATACCACGCCTATCAAGTGACATTGATTACTACTTTCCGGCATACACCACGCCTATCAAAGAGGGTACTATTGGCAGTGGAAACGCTCGCCGAATTCATGGTTACAGACCCGAACCGTACTGTACTGTACCGTACCGCTCAGTGGAAACGAGCCAAAAGAGAGAGCGTTTTTCACTGTGTTACCTGATTTTCCTCGTCACAGTGTGGGTAGGGTTTATTGGTGGGGTCGGGGGAAGGGGATAATTTTCATTGCATGGTTTATAAACTTTAAAAATTAAAACAATTTTTAGAAACGCATACTTTAGGAGCTTGGCTCAAAACCGGGATAGAAATTAACCTATTACTTATTCCTTATGATGTGTTTTTTTTTTTTTTTTTTTTTTTTTAATGTAAAAAATGTCATGCGTACGTCATAAGTTGACCTCAGACAACAGTATACTTTTTTTTTTGTTTAAATAAATGTTTAAACAGCTTAAATATTTAAACGGCTTGCCATATACTACATCAAGATCATTACGTCGATAGATACATGTGCATTCAACACAAATACACGCTTGGTATGTGTTCGATCAAGTTGAGATAAACAGTTCGCTCATTTGCTCAATAATATGCAAACCTACTGTTTGTCCTAGTAAATGATTGGTTTAGATCCATGTCAATCACAGACGTCTGGCCAATCAAGTGATTGAACTCCACCGACGAAACGGAGGGATCTGATTGGTTCGCAGGTATATTCCTTCAGAAGTCGACAGGCGATCGTTCGTTGCAGCCGAAAGGACTCTTAGAAGAAATGACCGATTGCATATATTAACTCGTTAGGATAAACAAAAACAAATCGATATTTCATTGTTATCATACAGTTTGAAGGTAAGTAGCAAATTAAATGTTAAACAAATAATAATATGGTTTTGTTGTAGCGGAATCTGTTTTTGCTAGCAGCTCGAGCGCCAAAAGGCAAAGCTCGAGGATTAATCTCCATTTTGCTTGTTATGATTAATGTTTTACCAATAAGCCCCTTCTGGTATAATCTATATCAGTTTCTCAAATTTAGCGTTATTAGTTATGTTACAAACGTCAGTAACGAGCTAGTTGAAGGCATTGCTAACATGCTGTTATGTAAGCGAGTGTTGCGTCATGTTTATTTACACTCTTTTCATTTTTAACTTGTTGATTCCTCGCCCGTGTGTCTTTATTTGGGTTATTTCCCTTTTAGATGATTGTATTGATGTTGGTTATGTGTATATAATCGCAGGTTATGTGTATATAATCGTTTAAATATTGTGTGAATTAAATAGGGGGTGGGGCACATTTGCGTGTAATGTTGTTACTGAATGACTCCATTGGGTCAGGGAGTAAACACACTGTTTAGTGTTTAAACAAAGGCTGTCTTAGTTATAACCTAACGAGCTGACTACACAGGCAGCAATTTTTCGGCGTGTATTATAGAATATTTGTATTGAATGACTTTAGTGGGAGGGGCTGTAAACAGTTTTTAAACAAAGGCTGTGTCTCAACCCATTGAGCTGCCTACCTAAATAGCTTTTGGAAATCAGAGTTGGCATCTTGCTAAGTTTTGAGACACAGCTGAAAGCATGTTGCATACTATGTTCATAGGGAATAGCAAGTCATTCATTAGTTTATTTCTTCTTTGTTTTTCAGTGAACTCCTGGTCAAGACAGAGTTTCTGCACTGAATTTCGAAGCAAATCTTGGGTCCATTTGTTACAGATTCTTCCCACTTAATCCATAAGTGCGGTCTCCAGCCACGGAGCATGTCAGTGGCTCTTCTCATGCGATATGCCACGCTCAGCGGGTCCCGTGTTTGCTGCAGGGCTGCCCTCGGTCTGATCAGCCACCATCAGGAAGACCCGAAACGTGCCATACACACTCCATCATCTCCTCGGTGCAGTAACTCCCGGTTTGATCCAGATAGCAGTGGCCTTCCGACTACCTGGGACTCCTTTGGGATCTGGGACAACCGCATCGATGAGCCCATCATGCTTCCATCAAGTATCCGCTATGGTAAACTCATTCCCAAAGTTAGCCTGACAAAGGTGGGCTGCGCCTCGCTGATTGGTCAGCGGAAGGAGAATGAAGACCGCTATCAACTGTCACAGATGACGGACAACATAATGTACTTTGCGGTTTTTGATGGGCACGGGGGTGCAGAGGCTGCTGATTTCTGCCACAAGAACATGGAGAAGTATATTAAGTAAGGACCAGTCGTTTAATGACTGTAATGGGGTTTTATTTATTTTTTTATATTCCTTTTCTCCAGTTTTGTCATGAATATGCAAGTTGTTCCAGCTACTAGAAACACTCAAGCCATGTGTTTAGTAACATAAAACTAGTTCTCTGAATTTCTTCAGGAGATGGGCTTTGGAATCGGGACATGTAATCAACTGTTTATATTGCATTTGGTGATTTTTGTTTCAGAGACATTGCAGAGGAGGAGAATAACTTGGAGTTAGTTTTAACCAAGGCATTTCTTGAGGTGGACAAAGCGTTAGCAAGGCATCTTCACTTCAGTGCAGATGGTAGGTCCTATTTCACTGATTTATTCTTTTTTGAAAGCATGCATGTTATGTGAACAAAATACTATGTAATCTCTCAGCTCAGTTTTAGTGTCTTATTTCATAAGTATTGCTGTGATGCATCAGCTATACATGTAACAGAGCCAAATTGACGTTTGTGAGCAGAACATGACAATATAGACTAAATATTTTAGTTTAACAAAATGAACAGTGATCCTAATACAGAGCAGTGAAGGCCTGTAGAATCTTCTTGTGATAGTTCACAGACTTCTCTTTGGCTCTGTAAAATGCGTCCATCCCTACATAAAGATAGCACTTGCATATACTTGGGGTGGGAAACATTGTTTGATTCCTAGATGCATTAACATTCTTTCTCCCAATAGTTATTAATTTTGTTTACTGAAAAAGACCAACACTATCGTATGGTCTGCTGTGGCATATAATTGATATATATTTTTATATATATATTATATATATATATATATTTTATATATATATATATATATATATATATATATATATATATATATATATATATATATATATATATATATATTTTTTTTTTTTTTATATATATATATATATATATATATATATATATATATATATATATATATATATTTGAAGAAATCAACTATTATTTTGTGTCATTAATTCTAAATTAAAAGGATTAAAAAATACATTTTGTTTTCTATCTGTATGAAAATATCAGGATTATAGTGACCAAAATTATCACGATTATCAGTTGTATCACGGTTTTGTTAAAATAAGATGAAAGTGTTCAAAAAAAACTGATGCATACACTGAAAACATTTCAACAAGTTTTATATTTGAAAATCAAACAACCAATAAACCGAGCAGCTTTATGCCCATTTTTAAAAAAAGGATTTCCTTCCTTATAATGGCCGTTGCCAATAGCAACGCATTATAACACAGCGCACATCCATGGATCACAACGGATGCGCTCTCTCGTTTCATTTAAATTCAACTTGCCGTCTTGCGTCTCCGTTTGTGATTGTATTGAAAATGAAATCAGAGGCCTTTACCATTAATACTGCTATAATGTTGTGATCATCTTGTCTGGATGATTGTTTTGTATGCTGTACAAAATGGATTTACAAACAGATAAAGATTTTAAAACATTAATCTCAATTCAATATGTCCCTTTAATTATTTATGTGGTTAAAAAAAATAAAAAATCTGTGTAATCAGTGTACAATGAATTACATTATTATCCCTTAAACGTCATCCTTAATAGTCTTGTCTGAACTTGTTCGTTCGTCTTTGGCTCAAAGCCTTGCTGCAAACTTTTCTTCACTTTAATTTCAAGTGAGTGAGAAAATATTTCAACACAAAACAATTGTTTCCCAGACGTAGTTTTGGTATTGAGGTCAAAGTTAACTTCCCTTGAGTTCACTATACAACAGTGGGTGATGGTCACGAAGACAACTCTGCAGATTTGAAGTGTTTCCTAGTAATGCAGCAGCTTTAGTTTTGCATGTTCTTCAGACAGGGTGACCATCCTCGATTAAGTTCCCCTCAGGACTTTTGTAAAAGCCCAAATTTAACCAAACTTCAGATTTGGTCCTTTTAAAGGGCTGAAAAATCGAGAACTGTCACTGCTTTCTGACATTTCTTCTCATTAAAAAAACAACGTTGCGTTCTGCGTCTGCATCAGGCTGATGCTGGCTGGACAGGATTTACCACGAGTTTTCAAAATCGTGAAAATCAAACACGGTTTTAATGTTTATTAAATTTTAAAGTAGTATTTAAAAGTATTTTAAAGTAGTCAGTAGATTTTATCATGAAACTGGTAATCGTCCCTTCCCTACCCACGACCCACCTAAACTTGATGAACCTAACGCAGTTGCTTAAAAATCAGGATGCATCAGGGATTATTTGGAAAAACAACATGACTACTTAAACTGAAATAGTATCTAATATTATATATTTGATTCCCACCCCCAGTATATAATATTAACATATATTTAAAAAAAGAGGGTTTTGTTATTTTTCTTTAAAATAGCCTTTGTTAGATTCATGTGTTGATAAGGATATTAAATGCTGTTAGAATAAGTACGATTATGCAAGGTCCATCTTATTCATGTGGTGTGCGGCCCACTAGTGTGGCCTGCTGCGTGACATGTCCAATCTTGCCCTTTGTGTGTGCGTGTTATATCTACAACAGCCGCGGACCCAGCTTACCCCCTATAAGAGCTGCAGCTCTGCGCTACCTTTATGGAGGCCGGAGGGCTAGATTGCTCCAGCGGGTCCTTGCGTGGACTTCTGGAAGGTTCCTGACCTTTCTCTCTTTCTCTTTTCCTTTCTGTCTTTCTCTCTTGTCTATCCTTTTACTGTGCTCTGCCTTCTTCACATGTGTTGGTTGCTGGAAAATGATTGGTTAGTCGTTGTGTTCAGAGCTTGTTTTCTGTGTATGGATAACGCTAGTTTGATTTGATGTTGTAGAAAAAAAGCACAAGATATTTAATGTGGGAGAACAAAGTAATGTTTGCGTTTATGCTATAAAGGAGTTTTTGTAGGCTAAGCATGATGTTTTGCCTAATCAATTATGTGTCCTATGTGCCTTAGCTAGTAAAAAAAACACAATGCTATCTGCTTGTCTTGACCGCTCCAGTGCATCATCTCTTTTGGAATCTCCCTGTTTTTTATTTCAGTTTACATTTTTATCAGACGCTTGTTTACCAAAGCATTGCATACGCACAGTATCTAATAAATATGCACAGTATTGTGCAGTATAGTACACTAGAATTATGTGCAAATCTTAGAACAGGACTAAGAATAATAGCTGTTTAGTTTCAGTGTGTGATTTATATATTGTACAAAAACTCAGTATTGCGTATTATACTGTATCGGTGACCTTAAATGCATCACAAACTAACCACTCTGCCTCGCTCTCTGGTGTGTTACAGCCTCTCTGTTGAGTGCAGGAACCACAGCCACGGTGGCTCTGCTGAGAGATGGGATCGAGCTGGTGGTGGGCAGTGTGGGGGACAGCCGTGCAATGCTGTGCCGCAAAGGCAAGGCCCTCAAACTTACTGTGGATCACACGCCTGAGAGGAAGGATGAAAAAGAGAGGTACGGTGTGCCTGGGAGCATTAACGTCTTCAAGCAGGCGCTGTGAGAGCACTTCTTTTGATTGCCATGTTTTTGTTTCTGAAGGATACGTAAGACCGGAGGTTTTATTACATGGAATAGTTTGGGTCAGCCTCACGTCAACGGCAGACTGGCCATGACACGCAGCATTGGAGATTTCGACCTCAAAACGTCAGGTGTCATCGCAGAACCAGAGACAAAGAGAGTTTCAGTGAGAGCTTTTCGTACACATACACACACACATTTAAAATTATATAAATTTGAAGTTGTATTGATTTAAGCGTACCTGTCTTGTCAGTTGCATCACGTCCATGATGCCTTCCTGGCACTCACTACTGATGGCATCAACTTCATCATGAACAGTCAGGAGATCTGTGACGTCATTAACCAATGTAACGACCCTAAAGAGGCCGCACAACGCATATCTGAGCAGGTGAGTCAAATAATCAACCATTAGTATTAGTAGATGTTCTAGTTATTACACTCATGGCGTAAATATATCATAAGTTGTTCGACAAACAACATACAGTGTCATTCGTAATTGGTTCGGTTTGAAACCGTCAGTCGCAGAACAAACAATACCCTGCTGCAAAGTGAGTTTGAAGTCTGACCGGAACCGCACTATTGGTTTGAGCTGTGCGGACCGTTTCTCAGCTCGGACTCTGAGCAATAATAGACAGAGCGAGGCTGCGAGCTCATACACGGCCGATCTCAATCACGAGACACCGTTACTACACAGCGCTGGAGATCCAGAGAGAAAGCGCTTGAATTTACCACTGAATTAATAACATTGCTACTGCGAGATCAAGTGGGAAGCGTTTGGCTCATAACTCTGTTATACACCACAGATATCAGATCAAGCAGAGCTGATGTGGAAACCAGGAGAAACATTAAGCCATGAACAAAGGTCTGGGGTTTCAGTCACAAATCATTCACAAAACATTCACCGTGATTTACTGTAGTAACACCACATGGTATTGCTGAAGAAATATTTGTTCGTTTTTTTTAATGTTGTCATTATTCATTTCAGCCTTTTCAAGCACTTTTCATGCAACTTTTGCTTCACATTTTTCCCAGCACTTCAACGCTCTAAATATTATCAATTTTTAATGTTATTTTTATTGTAATGATTTGTAAAACTAAAAGTTTAAAGGTGTAGACCCTAGGGCTATAACAATATGAAATCGAAATTGCAATACGCAGGTCCACAAACCTATCGCGACACACCCCTTCCAACTCCCAGAATTATCCTTCCTGTCCAGATCCAATGCAACCACATTTTTAAATTACTATAAGTATTATTTGAAGTTAACAATAACTAGTTGAGGATAAATTCTTTAATTTTATCTGTAAGCGTCCTCCAATTACGTGTGATACCTTAAGCTTTCCAATCATGTGACGCGTCACGCGAGCTAGTTGAAGAACGTGAGGAAACATGGCAAACAACCCAGAGATCGCGGACCCTCCTAATACTTTTAACACGGATGTTCAAATGACTGAGTGACGCGCGAAAACAACATGAGAGGTATTAAATGCAGATAGTTTAATTCTTGGATGAGCTAAACATTTACAGTTTGAGAGCGGTCATTTTGACACACTTTCTTGCGATTAGAACTGTGATTGACTGCATCTTCTGAAGTCCACGCGCTGCCGGAACGGCACTCTTCAAAGTGAAAGCGCAAACATTATTTAAAGCGGCACTCCTCCAAGTCAAAGCGCAAACATCAGTTAAATCATATATCACATTTAGTTTTAGTAGTATTCAAAGCATTTTAGATGGTTCATTCATACATACTGTATTAATAGAGAGATAGAAGGGACGTAGCGAGCACGGGAGAGTTGCGAGCATGGGGTGAGAATGCTGCCTGCATTGAAAGCGTGAGTAATGCGTGAGGGGAAAAAAAAGTTTATGGAGTTTGTGACATTATTACATTAATAATCTTATTACATAGAATCCTACAACGACTATACATAATGTTGAATATAATATAAAAATGCATAGGGAGAATATTTGCTGGATCTGATAATAATGCACAAATAATAAAATTAGTATTTTAATTATAATACAAAAAAATATATATATTATTTTAATTATAATACAAAAATAAATATATATATATATATATATGTGTGTATATATATATGTATATGTAACTTAAACAACTTTATTTCGGCTTAAAATATTGTGATACATATCGTATCGTGAGTTCAGTATCGAGATACATATCGAATCGTGACACGAGTGTATCGTTACACCCCTAGTAGACCCCTTTGTGGCAAAGAAGCACTTTTATTTTAAAAAGACATGAAATGACCACTATAACCAGTAGGTGGTGGCATAGGAGCACTTAATGCTTTCCAGTCCCTATGGACAAAAGTAGGAAGTGACAAAGTGTCATGAAAAACAAAACTTTTCTCCAAATTGTGACTAAGTACCCAGAAACCAAGTAAAGAGCACCCATTTAATAATCACTGAAGCTGTCAGTCAGTTCAGTGTTGATACACTGAACTGTGGTAACCTGTGGTAACCTATATAGAAGAACAATGGTAACCTATATTTAATAAGAGCAGAAAATAAAAAATTCCCTTTTATTGCACATTACTATTGTTAATAAAAGTACATTTTATCTGCATATCAATTCATAAACCTTGACTAGTTTATTCGCATGCTGAAAGTTTTGGACCCCCAGGTATGTGCTACCCAGCCGCAAATATTTTACGAAAACAAAAAGTTAAATCTTGTTTCGAACAATTTCTTTGTCATCTGAAGATTGATTTTAAGTAGGAGAAAAATCGATTTAAATCGTAAATCGGATTTTTGTGAAAATCCACAGAATAAAGGCCTGTGCATACCGAGACGATTATTGCACACGTTTACATGTCTTTTCTTCGCCATCTGTTTTTTTCTGACCCTGCTGACCAATGTATTTCACTGTCCAATGGTCACGCCTTAACTGCAATGTCTAGTATTGCATTGGTATTGTTTCCTTGCCATGGGCATTCAATAATTTTGGACTTTTCAGTCTGAGTTAAATCTCTTTTTTGGCTCATTTTATCTGTAAAAGAAAACATGCCAGCCTTCATGAACAATTATCTATCACTTATAAATGATTAAAAACAAAATTCATAGTTATCAAGATTAATGTGGTTTGGAATTGGTAAAATGTGCCTTGACAAAAAATATGATCAGAAAATCATTGTGCCTAATAATTCTGCATGCAGTGGATATGTATATGGCAGTTTGGCGCTGCACATCTTGAAGTAAAAGATTTTATCATGATAAAATTGATTCCAGGCATCACTGTGCACTTAAAATCCATAGTTTCACCTTATTGTCCTAACGCTAACCAATCAGACCTCAGGTAGCATGCAAAATGCTACCTGAATCAGAAATCAGACAAAGTCACGGCGATCATTGAATTCATGATCGATCATCGCTGTCACATCCGAGTACTCGTGCACATCCCTAATCCGTACAATTTTTTGAACGTCCAGCAAGAACAACTATACCATGATGTGAACTGTTACCATGATATAAAACTACTCGTTTATTCTCGTCTCTATTGTGGGAGCAGCAGGTTTAAACATGCATACGATTCTTAGTATAACTTAATTGGTTCTATTCCTCTTCTGTCCCTCTCAGGCTCTTCAGTATGGATCTGAAGACAACAGCACTACCATGGTGGTGCCGTTCGGTGCCTGGGGCAAACACAAAAGCTCTGACGTGAGCTTCTCCTTCAGTCGCAGTTTCGTCTCCAGTGGCCGCTGGGCCTAAGCAAAAATAACACTAGACATTGATGGTATACGTGACACACAAAAGCGACTCGCTAATCTGACCATTGTGCAATAATCTCTTTATCCATCCTGTGAGGATCACCTTAAAAAAGACCATTTAATGTGGTTTTGGAGTTTATTTCCTCTCATCAGAATGATGCTAAGCTTTTTAGCCTAGAAAAGCAAAATAAGCATTGAATTCATGTCTAAGACGGTGTTAAAGCTTCTCAATTTTAGCTTCTGACCTGTGGTGCTTGCAGTCGTTTGGTTACCTTGATATAATGGAATCAACACCCATCACATTTTATTTTTCACACGAATGTTAAGCACTTTCAGATTTTGGGAGGATCCATCGTTTTTGTAACCCTCATGACGCGCAGAAGCACATTTCAGGGGTCTACTGTCTTTGTCTGATGGCTGTGCACATTCATAAGCCCATATTCATTGAGTTAGACTACTGAAGTATAAACTCCTAATCCTTGTGCAAGCACATGTTTCTATAATTCGTCTCGTATTTGTGTGAATATTCATCCATCTTAACAACCAGCAATTTTAAAGCCACACTAAGAAATATTACTACCAAAGGGAATCCAACCCAACTTGAGGACCATTGTGTGAACAAATCGATGATGTTTCTGTGCCTTCTCCATACTTTACATGCTTGAGTACGTTTATTCTGGTACGGAACTCCACTTTAGGCTCATAACTAAAGTTTTAAACTGTGACTTGTGCTTGTTTAGTGTTACCAGACAAATATTTTGGTTCTGATTGTACAGTTTAGCGGTTTTCCCTATAGTGCATAGATCAAAGTGCAGATGTTTGTTTTATTTTATTTATATAATGTATATAATGGACAGTTAATTATGATATATGTGATTGTATAGATGTTATATTTAAATACATCTTTTCTTCTAAAGTCTCCTAGTTACAGGAGAGATGTGAACATTCATCCTCGGACATGATCGTTGTAATTGCAGACATTCTGCTGTAACTAAATCCTCCAGCTTTTAATGGAAAAGGCTTCTGTCATGATCTCTGATGTCCAGTGAGTTTTATTTGTACAGCCATACACACGTGACCTCAGAAAGTCGGCATCTCGGTTCAGGCTTCAGTCTTGTTTCTTCATGTAATGATTTCTGCATTTAGCATTTCCTCTCATTTAGGATCCTTTAACAGCCTATTTTTATGTCTTCCTCTTTAAGGTCCAAAAGCTTATCCAGTATGATAGGCGTCTTGTTTCTTTTTATATGTACTGTTCTTCAGTTATGTTTCTGTATTACATTCAGTGTTAACACAACTGTGCATGGATCTTGCCTAGAACAATCTGTAAAACAACTACAAGTGTTTCCTGCTCTATATATGGACCTAACTTTGCTATTATTGATATGCAGTTTATTGTAAAATACAATGCAGCTGTGAATAAAGTTTCACCAGGAACATCTCCTTTGGTTTTTGGCATTTGTATTTACCTGTGTTTAAATACGGCTGCATCTGCTGTCAAATCTAACAGGGTGCTGGTAAGCGTTGTCTTTCTCGTGGTGTTACTCACCACAATTATTAGGGGCCAAGCACCGAAGATGCGTTCGCAACTATTGGATCCGTTGGCATTCTTACTCTTCCGTTTCTTCTTCCTCTCTTGAGTCTAGGGCAGCCCATAGAACCATATTGGGTTATGCAATTTGGCACACTCATAGAGGACAGTCTGAAATGTCACTATAGCAAATTTGGACTCTCTAACTCAATCCCTCTAGCGCCACCAACTGTCCAAATTTGCACTCACGTTTATGCTAATAGCTTGAAGCATGAGGGCTAGAAACAAAATTCTTGAAAATGTAAAATTTTATGAAAAACTAACTTTTTAAAACTCCCCCTAGACGGTTTGTCTGATTTTCATGAAAATAGAACCATATCATAATGTCGACAAAATGGTGTTGAATAACGTGCAAACTAATTTACGTAGCGTTTGCGTAAATAGATGCAAGGCTGTGTCTCCATAACGCTTTATCATATTCAGACCAAACTTGGTACATGTCATCACAAGAATGAGTTGAGGCTACATGCTGCGTTTCGGCACAGGGCCACCTACTGGTCCGGAGATACGAAAAATGGCTATTTTTGCTTATAACTTCTGAACGGTTTGTCCAAAGTGGTCTTGTTAGATTCGGGGCGGCATCCTCAAATCGAATGAAATCCGATTTTCCCATAGTGGCCATTTAGAATTTTGTAGTAAAATGCTGTGTTTTATGAAGTTACAAATCTCGGTATGGGTCATCGTCAGCACAATGCCCTGAAGGAGCCTGAGAAGTTTTGAGCCAGCGCCACCTAGTGGTGAAATCAAATATTCACATGCTTATAACTTTGGATTTGGTGGATGAGTTTTCATGAGAGTCATCTCCTTAGATTCCTGAATCCTTGCAGAGTTTAACAATGCCAGACTAGGTTTCCGTTAGTCCGATCGAGATGAAACCATTGTAGGAAAATCGGACTCCTAGCGGGATGACTAAACCTATGAGATCAAATGTCAAAATTTTGATAGTAAGTGGCAAAAAAATGCAAAGTCGGGTGTGGGTCATTTTATATATGTGACGATGTGTCTGACGAAGAGTTTACGTGCTCGAAGCGTTACCACCTGTGTGGGAGTCTAGCATTACATTCTTTTACATGTGTTGGAGCCATGGTGCCGACTTTTTCCTGTCTTTTGTGGTTTTTCTTGTTGAGCACCCATTTTGAGCAAAACATAAATTTGCCATTGATGTGCGTGGTTTGGATCTGGGTTTTTTTTTTCTCTTCATTTTATATGTGCTCATAAATATAAATGTCTGTAACTTTTAATCAAAATGAGATATTTTCAACAAATTTGAAACGTTTGTGTATAGCGGTGGGACTATGCCACTTGGTGGTGCTATAATTGAACAAAACATGAAATTGGCTTTAACTACAGGACTGTTGGTCTGATTGACTTCAAACATGCCTTGACATGCAGTGTCTTTGTCTCAGTTACCATCATAGTCCATTATGACATTGGTGTACCTTGAAAAACATGACTGTCATATTTATTACAAAATTACGAAAAAGATCCAACGATGTTACTGCAGTGGTTTTGCAATATTGCAACGAACGCATTGGCATGTCGTTACGAAACTCAAAAGTATGTCTTCGGCATCATGTCCTGAAGGTACTCAAAAGATTTCAGGGCAGTACACCTTGTGGTCAAAAATTTTAATGAAATTATATTATAAGCAATTATATCTCATAGCAACTGTATTTGCAGGTTTTAAACCTTCTGCTTCAGATTGTCTCAATGCCTTTATTTACTCATGTTTGCAGTTGGTTTGCTGCTAGATTGCTTCCTTGTTTGTTTCTGTTGTGCTTGGCCCTGATAATTTCTGCTTGTAGCTATATTTAATTCTTGTTTCTTTTTATTTCTACTTAACTTAATACTAAAAGCATATATTTTAGTAGGCCCGTTAACTAAAGTTTGAATAAATGTCCTGCTGCAATGTGAACGATTTAACATGTGATATTACTGTGTCCCAGTAAATGTAATTCAAGAAAATGTTCAGTGGAGGTTTAAACCCTGACGATGCCTGTGCCCGAATCCCACCCTCTCCTCCATCTATATAAGATCTCTGCTTCACCGCCTCAAGTCAGATTTGGATTTTTCCCATCTGATACCCCTGAGAAGAGCTTAAACCCTTGCAGACATCCAGCGGTCCCTGCAGCAGCGTGAGGAGGGTAAGCATCTTTCTCTTATGTTATATTAATACTGTAGATTGAGGGTTGTGCAATGTTTATGCAACACTGTTTGTGCTTATATTCTGTTCTCTCTATAATCTGTAACTGATAAAACGGTAAAACGGATAAAGTGTAACAGCCACATTATATTAATCAGATTTGTATGTGTTTTTATATAAGGGCTAATTTACTAAAAAGACAAGATTTAGAAAAAAAATCACACATTCACATACATTATATAGCCATATAAATTTCATACATGATACATTGGAATATATATATAAAAAAAATTAAAGCTAAATCTTCTAAAAGGTAGTTTTATTTCGGAAATATTCTGTTTACCTTAAAGTCTAGGCTACAAAAAAACCTATTGAACATTTAAGCATTATTATTCTGAACATAACATAACCGTAACTCTTAAAGTAACTAAATTCTGTTACGAATATCTGAGGTATAAGTCCTGATACAAGCTAAGCACGCGTCTTCTCTTAATCATATTGTGTTTGTCTTTTTAGGGAGAAAACCTGTCAGAAGATGACTGACAATGCTGTCTTTGAGCATGATCAAATCACTGAAGAGACGGGCAGGAATGGGGTGTCTTTGTCAAAGGTCATCACCATGGAGCCCATGAAAAAGCCACACGGAGCCACTGTCAGCTTCCACAGCGTCCGTTATAGAGTAGATCAGAAGAGCGGACCCATCTGTAACAGGACAACAGTCCAGAAAGAGATTCTGCTAGACCTCAAGTCAGTCTCCTTTAGTCTATTTAATCTGATAAAAGATCATTCACGGTTGTGAATATAATGATGGTCTTATAAGCTTTTCAGATCATCATATTAATTCTATTGAAGAATTATTCATCCTTGTTATTGCATCATAGGACATTTAAAAGGTTCTCCTATGACATCATAAGAACTTAAACGTCTTCTATGATAATATAGGAATTTAAAAAATAATAATATAGAATTTTAAAAGGTTCTCCTATGAAATCATAAGAACTTTTCCTATATTATATGATAATATAGGAATTAAAAATAATTATAATAAATAAAATAATAATAATAAAGGAATTTTAAGAGGTTCTCCTATGACATCATAAAAACTTAAACATCTTCTATGATATCATAGGGATTTTAAAATGCTATGGCAAGAGTTTTCAATCTGGAGTGCAAGGCTATCTGTGAAAAAATGTAGACAAAAATAGATTTTGCAAAATGCATTTCAGAATGTGTTGTTGTCAAAAATAACTTACGATTAATAGTAGAATTTGCTTTTAAAACACAGATCAGAAATCATTAGATGTATTGTGACTATTTTTTGGCAGCCTAGTTTATAACCATAAGAAATAAAATCTTTCCAGAAAGTTTGTTCAGTGGCATCATATGAATCTTAAGAAAAGTTATCTTACGACATAACAGGAATCCATGCAATTGTCCTACTGTACGTCATCATACGAAATATACAGAAATTCTCTTGTGCTATCACAGGAACTTAAAAAGGCTTTTTCTCTGGCTTTAGGGAAACTTCAGTAAATTCTCCTGTGTATGGCATGAGGCTGTATAAAACCCTTTTACCTTTACATGTGTTCACCAGAACAATGGATAGCAGAAAAAACAGAATGCTTCTTCTAAAGTGAGCTTGACATTTCCCAGAACCAAGCGCATAGTTTCTTTGGACATTCTCTCTATAGTGTTAGTGTCAATTATAGGATATTATGAATGGGTTTGTGAGTCTAATCTCTTGATCTCTTGGCTTGCAAATACACCAGGGTTAAATGCAGTCAAGTGTGATCTTGACCTAATAAAAGACCTAGTTGAACTGCGGGTCTCTGCATCACCTAGATGACCTAGTTTTAACCGTATTATAGTTTGATAACCATTTCAGATCTTTTGTAATGACAATTCGATTAATTGCTTAGTTGATCAGCATTTGGCCATGGCGTTAAGAGTTAGACATGCGCAATAACATCTGTGCAATACGTGCGTCTCGTTTTTTCCACCGGCCATGATGAATTCCATAGCAAGTGACATGAACATAATCTCATTTTTATCTCCCTTTTCAGTGGGATCATGAGACCTGGTTTAAATGCTATTTTGGGTCCTACGGGAAGTGGAAAATCTTCGTGAGTACATATTTAACAAATTCACATCTTAAGATATCAGCGCCAAAGTGGATTCCGGATTGAAGGGGAGATTAGTTTTGTTTAACAAGCTTTTGGACTATCTTTCCTGGCAGTTTCCTCTGGTAATGCGGAATCAGATAAATGTTAATGCAACATATTATATCTCTCAGGTTTTTGGATGTGCTTGCAGCCAGGAAGGATCCTGCAGGTCTTTCAGGAGAAGTGCTCATCAATGGAGCCCTACAGCCGCCTAATTTCAAATGTCTTTCTGGTTATGTTGTCCAGGTACAATGCATGCATGATATGAGCACTATACACTATTTAAGATTAAAATGAGTGCTTCTTGTATGCCATCTTAAAAGCCTTTTTATGCTGAAATGCTTAGGTATAGGATGGTATTTTTGGATTCAGCTTTGAATTTCCGAGCAATATATTATACACAAAGTTTGTGTGTATGTTAAGGATGACATTGTGATGGGCACTCTAACGGTGAGAGAGAACCTCCGTTTCTCGGCTGCGCTGCGTTTGTCCTCCCAAGTCAGCCCAAGGGAGAAGGAGGCAAGAGTCAACCACCTCATCTCAGAGCTGGGCCTCAACAAAGTCGCAGATGCAAAGGTGAAATAGAATTTCTTGGCCAGGCTAAATTAGGTATGCCAAGTTTACACATTTATTTAAGTAGATCAAAATAACCAAAGACTACCAGAAAGCTGTTACTTCCTTCATAGATAAACCTTAACTCAAACTAGGTAGTGTACACATAACAAGTTCTGAAACATTTTTTATGATCCAACATAAATATTTTAGGTTTAAATTTATATAAATGAATAATGGAACGTGTATATTTCAGGTCACGTGTCTGGTCTCTATTTCTAATCATCTTTTTACCTGCACATTTATTTTAAAGAGGCCATATTATGCCCTTTTACAATGTCTTGGTTTTGTGTTTGGGCTCTACTAGAACAGGTTTTCATGCTCTTCACATAATTTTTCACATATTTGACATTGTTGCAGCACCTCTTTTCTCAGTCTGTCAGTAACGCTCTGTTACAGCCGTGTTTCCACCACAGGAACTTTCTCCAGGAGCTAGGGACTTTGGGGTTGTACTCAGTGTTTTGACCGCAGGGATCAGGTTCTAAATGAAGTTCTGGGTAAACATTTTCCCATCAGAAAGTCCCTGTGTGCGATGGTAGTACTTTTTCAAAGCTCAGGGACTTTCCGGGATTGGACTGATTGCATGCTGATTGGTTGACTCCACGCTGCATTCTGTATCAACCGCCCTTTTCAAAAGTCTGTTGCGGTGCGTGCAGTAAGAGTTGTTTGCTATTCAAATCAGCAATGGAGTTTAAAAAATACAACAATGATGTTCAGGCTTTATTAAGCTTATATGCGGAGGACGAAATCCAGCGAGAACTGGAAAATCGTGCACAGTCCTACGTTACCTGACTAAATTGCCTAATCTTCACTGGTACGTTAGGCCGCGATGGAAACACAGAGAAAAAGAAAAAAAGATCCTGGGACAAATTTTTCCGGGGGAAGCCCCTCCTTCTGAAAAGAGCAATGTGCTCTGATTGGTCGGCTGGATCAGTGTGTTGTGATTGATCAACTGCTTCAAGCGTTTGGGAAATGTCACGCCCCTTACCATAACCAGGAGTTTCAACACACCACTAATGAAACACAACCAGGCCTTGCCCTTTTTGTTTTGTGTGTCCCTTGGGCGGGAATTATTTAAATGAGGAATATTGTGACGTGTTCGTTCCCGGAAGAAAACCCAAGACTACAATGGAGGCATTTCAGGGAGTTCAGAAACAGTGACACTGATATAGAGAACAACTCCCATCGGAGTGACTCTGTGTTTTGTAACTTTGCAGACCTTTTTCACACTCAAACAGCAACGTTACACACTGAAGAAATCAAAAATTTAGAAAAAGCCTAATAGGTCCTCTTTAAATAATCCTGTAGTGTTACAAATTATTTTGAACTAATATTCCATGTAGTCTATACAAAAGATATAGACCATAAGCGTGCACGTATGTCTGTATAGGTGGGCACGCAGCTTATCCGGGGTATCTCAGGTGGGGAGAGGAAGAGGACCAGCATTGGGATGGAGCTGATCATAGACCCCTCTGTGCTCTTTCTGGACGAGCCCACCACCGGTTTGGATGCTAGTACAGCTCATTCTGTGCTTCTGCTGCTGAAGAGGCCAGTATATTCAAAACATCCATCCATTGTCCTCTCATAGACTTTACATAAATCAGAAGGGGATAAAAGCTGTATTTTCAGCATCATTCCAGCATCATCTTCAGTGTCACATGATCCTTCAGAAATCATTCTGATATGATTTGATTTGTACAAACCGTGAAACATTTTATTCAGTGATTTCTTTGATGCATAGGAAGAACTTTGTATCTATGTATTTGAAATAGAAATTTGTGTCTTTGCTGAATAAAAGTATCAATTTCTTTAGAAAAAAATCCTACTGACCCCAAACCTTTGAGCAGTAGTGCAGATATGATCTCAGTGATGTTGTTTTACTGGCTCAACACTGTGCCTGTTTGTTTTCAGAATGGCCGATCAGGGACGCACCATCATCATGTCCATTCATCAGCCGCGATACTCCATCTATCGGCTCTTCGACAGCCTCACCCTGCTGGCCAATGGCAAACAAGTCTATCACGGACCCGCTCAAGATGCTCTAGACTACTTTGCCAACATTGGTAGCATAGTTTACTGATACAAAAACATAAAACGTTTTTAAATATGCTTTAAAAACTAGAGCTGAAAGAGCTGAACTGAACTTCTAAGATGTGAATATTCTGCAGGAGCACTGAATATTCTTCTGAAATTAATGAAACTTAATGGTGTTTGTTTTATCGACGATATCTTAGGATATGCTTGTGAAGCTCATAATAACCCAGCTGATTTCTTCATGGACGTCATTAATGGCAGCTCCGCAGCTGTCAATGTGACAAAGATTCAGAATAATGGAGGTACTTGGTTATACTTCTATTTAAATGGAGTTGCAGGATTCAGATTCGCTTGTTGAGTGATTTCCCCGTCAGATATATAATGTAAAATGTGCCAAAAATGCCAATACGAGGTTTTTCTTATTTCTTTTTAAGTTAATAACCATAGTTCGTTGGCTATAAATAATTCAAGAGAAGTTTTGTATTAGTGGTGCAGTGACCACTTAAATCAACTTTCTTTATACACTATGTGTGATATCATTGGCAGATTTTGAGTTTGAAGTGGCTGCCGTCAGCCAGCAGTGTATTGAGGATCAGCTGGAGGACAAGTACAGAAACTGTAGTTACGCACGGGTCATCAAAGCCGAGCTGGAACGGGTCATCCGGGCCAAAGACAACAATGTCAGAACCAAATGCCACGCCATCACCTACAACAGCTCTTTCTTGCACCAGCTCCACTGGGTGTTATGGAGAACCTTCTGGAATCTAATGCTGAACCCA